>JAAGNO010024983.1:0-32545 GCA_033439905.1 Ceryle rudis
TGAGAACAGAATTGCGGAGGAGAAATTTAACAGTTCCTTCCTAAGGATACATCTGTCCTGACGTCTCAAATTAATCCAATATCCTTTCTTTCAATGCTGCAAATTATTGTAATGGAAATTAAAAGAGTACCATACGGCCAGGGCTCTTCAGAGAGGGACTAAGCTGCAGAAGCTGCAAAGCAAACACTTCCAAGCAAATACACTTTTTAATAAAGAGGAAATAGAAAAAATTAATAAGGGAATTCCTAACACAGACTGAAGTGAAAGAGCTGCTACATCTCATGGACTTTTTGAAAAAGCTCTTGTTACCATGAGATAGAACTGGAGCTATCTGCAAACCCGGTGCTTTTTAAAGTGCTCCTATGGTGCCACTTTTCTACAAACTGACACAAACATCCATGTTCTATTTGAATCTTTTTGTTTCACATTCACCGACACAAACAGCAAATATAAAGGGAAAATGCTGCATCAATGCTATCACTCACACTGGTTTCCTCCTTACAAACACGATTTTTACACAACATGGGGCTTACATCTCTCTTCTAAGGAAAAAATTCAAGGCATTCTTGTTATTTTCCACTTCATTATCCCTTTGACTACATGACCTTTTGTATTTTGGGATGTAACTGATCATGGGAAAAGTCAGAGTAATACTGCAAGCAAATGAAAGTCAGCTTTCAAAAGATTACATACCCTTCAAAAAGCCATCCTAAAATGAAACACAAAAGCAAAAGATATTTTCCTGAATGCTTTGTACATAATGCTGTGTCGTGTCAAAGAGGTAAAAATCTCTGAAGTCTTTCAATCTGCTAATCAATTGCCTTTTTTTCTTCTCCATTTTCCTCTATAATAGCAGTGGAAAAAAATATTTGTCAAGGAACAAGTCACGAATATTGAATACAGCTCTCCTTTATCCTTTTGTTTCATGGTTCACTTTCATCAAAATGTGAAAGCTGAGAAGTTACTGACTCCTCTTCTTTAAAAGAAGTTATTAAGTTCACCAGATGATACACTGCTCCTTCACTCTGATTTTTCCCTGGCTTGGGTCAACTCTAACCAATGAAACACATCCGCTTCTTCCATCCTCAAAAATTAAAATAATAAATGGTGAAATTGACTTGGCTTTATCTTCCAGTACAAAGCAGCGTGACCTTATACTGAAAGAAAACCATTTGTTGTCCTCTTTCAAGACTTGCTTTTTTATTTACATAAAAACAGAATAACTTTTTGAAATATATTGGGGAAAAAAAACCCACCGACACCTGGTAAAGTTACCTAAATTGCTGCCACAGTTAAACCAAGTACAGCAAAGCTGCAAGGAGGTCAAGAAAAGTTCAGAGAGAGCAAGTCTGACAAGCCTCAGTCCTGAGGCCTTCCAAACTCAGTGCAAAGTTTATAGGCAGTTGCTGGCAATTGCAGTAGGGTACGACAGGGCTGCACAGTTGCAGGAACATCATCCAGCAGCTAAGCCGGCAGCAGCTTCAGATGACAACTGCACTAGCCAAAGTATAAGCTGAGCTAGAGAGCTCACTGGAAAGTATCTTTGTATGTTTGTGCCAAAAAGGCATTGAAACAATTGCTGGGTAAATGGTAAGTACAACCTCACATAATTAAATTAATTTCACTTAAATGAACGGTTTGATTAGATTTAAGTTATTTTCTTTTACAAGTAATGAACTACAAGACTTAATGCGATTAAACAGTTCTAGGAATCAGTGATGAAAGGATACCAGAAAGTTAGGGGGAGAGCATTTATTATTCAAGAGCCTTTAATACAGTAGAGAAGCTATTTTAAGATGAACTGAATAGAACACAAACAGTAGCCTTCATTAAAAAAATAAAATCCAGCAGTGATAAAGGCAAACTAATATAGAGCTGAGCAAGATTTGAGCATACGTTATTTCAACTGGTAATAGTTTTACAATGACTTAAATTCTTTTAAAAGCTGAAATAATACTGAAGGTTGAAGGGAAGTAAGGTTGAAAGAAACATTTCATAATGTGAGACAACGTGGTTAATTTTTTTTTCAAATGCCATAGCAGGTACAAAGCAGCTGTACTCTAAACTCCATTGTGGCAAAATAAGTGAAACAATGACAGCACTTCAGGTTTGTTATTTCGGATTCTGCTGCAGTGAGTGAGAGAAGAAAAAAAAAAAAAAAGAAAAAAGCACCCTTCAATCTCCAAGGAGGTCTACAAAATATCACTCCACTTCGGGTGACAGCTCTGTTTACAAATATAACAGAGCAGAAATCTGTAGATATAACCACTGCTTTGTTCTCTTAGAGACTCAACACCAAAACACCTTTCCACTGCGCAAAGGGCTACATAAACATTTTACCTTTCAAATCCATGTATGTGCTCTGTTTTTCTATTAAAGCTCAAACTCTTCACCAGGTAAAGGACTAGCTGGAAAGCCAGGCCTAAAGAGTTGAGTTAAATCCATGTGGCAGCCGGTCACAAGTGATGTCCCCAGGGCTCAGTACTGGGGCCAGTCCCGTTTAACACCTTTATCAGTGATCTGGACAAGGGGATCGAGGGCACCCTCAGTTAGTCTGCAGATGACACCGAGTTGGATGGGTGTGTGGTTCTGTTTGAGGGAGGAAAGGCTCTACAGAGGGATGGATCAGTGGGCTGAGGTCAGTGGTATGAAGTTCAACGAGGCCAAGCACCAGGTCCTGCACTGCGGTCACAACCACCCCAGCAATGCTACAGGCTTAGGGAAGAGTGGCTGGAAAGCTGCCCAGAAGAAAAGAACCTGGGAGTGTTGGCCAACAGCCAACTGACTGAGAGTGTGTGCTCAGGTGGCCAAGAAGGGCAACAGCACCCTGGCTTGTACCAGAAACAGTATAACCAGCAAGACTAGGGAAGCAATCGCCCCCCTGTACTCAGCACTGGTGAGGCCACACCTCAAACACTGAGTTGAGTTTTGGGCCCCTCACTACAAGAAGGGCATCAGGGTACTGAAGTGTGTCCAGAGAAGGTCAACAAAGCTGGTGAGGGGTCTAAAGAACAAGTCTTACAAGAAGCAGATAAGGGAACTGGGGTTGTTCAGCCTGGAGAAAAAGGAGGCTCAGGGGAGATCTTATCGCTTTCTACGGCTGAAAGGAAGTTGTGTAAAGGCAGGGGTCAGTCTCTTCTCCCAAGTAACAGGCGATAGAACAAAAGAAAACAGCCTCAAGTTATGCCAGGGGAGGTTCAGACTGGATATTAGGAAACATTTCTTCACCAAAAGGGTTGTTAAGCACTGGAACAGACTGCCCAGGGAAGTGGTGGAATCCTCATCCCTGGAAGCATTTAAAAGATGTGTGGATATGGTGTCAAGGGACATAGTTCAGTGGTGGAGCTTGCAGTGCTAGGTTAACAGTTGGACTCAATGATCTTAAATGTCTTTCCCAACCTAAACACTTTTATGATTCTATCTGCTTCCTCTACTAACAAAAGGAAGTAGCTCTCACTTTTTACTAGTGCCAGACCTGCGTATCATCAATATCAAGACTGAGAAAACAGTATTCTATAGTGTTTTACACATCAACTGAGTTGTTTACTGTTGCCAATAGGAAATTCTGGCAAAGATTACTTTGCAGGTTTTAAAGAAGGAACACGTAAGCTACCTCAACTTCCGAGTAAAAATTGCAAGTTTCTCTGAATCCAGTCTACCCTGATGTTTAACGTGGTGGAAACATTTTGCAAGAGAAACCTTTTCTTCGGTCCAAGTATTTTCCTCAATGGAACTGCGACTGACTCAATGCTAGTGGAGAAGCTTAATATATTATCAGAAAATAATCTGCCATTTCCTCTTAAGAATACCTGGGTGTGATACTGCCTACAGAATTATTCAACCAGGGTTACTAGCAGTTTGTTTTTCACCTTTTATTTTCTCCTTTTCATACATCACCTATTTGCATTTCATAGCATATTAACGTTTGAAGCTGAGCTGTTTGAGGCCGAAACCACACTTCTTCAGTTCAGTAGCTTCGAGCACGTAAGGATGACACACGAATGAAATGCCTTTCATTAAAACATATGTATCAAGACATAGCTTTTGTCTTTGTAAATGAAATCTTGCTAGATTCGTTATGTGCATGAAGTTGTGATTTGAAGACAAATCAAGGAGGCCATGACAGGGAATCGCAGAGGTTTTTTTACTTATATGATAAATATGTCACAAACGACTGTAAATATATACAGAGTATTGCCTGCTTCACTGAAGCTAATATCAGAGCCCTGATACATAAATTGCAACCAAACTTGCCCATGCACAGCTATTTCAGTAGGATGTCTGCGGCAGTGAGAACTGACAAAAGATGTTACAGCTAAACAGCTGGGAGTACTTTTAAAAGTCGAATAATGTTAAACATTAAAAGGTATCTGTAAAAATATCCTGCTGCTTTCTTCAGATCTAAGAGAAATTCCCGTTTTCTTTTTAAAAGAATTATCGGCCGTTCTTTTATTTAAGAAAAGAAATGGATCATAGTAAGAACAAAAGAAGGTTGTTTTGGTATAACTAAACCAATTTTATTTAGCCATATGTGGCCTCTGTAGTCTTAAAGATTCCTGTTTCAGACAGTGATTTCAAGTGAAATTTGTATTTACTGAATTCATGGAGCATGACATCCCACTTTCCTAGAACATAAACACAGTTTTAAGGATCAATATTGAAAACTACCTCAGCCCGTGCCTAACCAGGGCTTCCATCTTATGATACATCAAAATTTTACAAGTCACTCCGAGGTGGAGTTATTCAGTGTTGAAAACAAACAGTCAACATCCTTCTCCCTGAGGAAACATATGTTACTATCTCAAAAAAAAAAAAACCCCAAAACCAAAAAAAAGCCAATGTAAACTAGTGCTGGACCCATCCTTTAAATGACTCCAGGGGCTTGGAAAGAAGCTATTGTTGTAGGAAGAGACAGAAACATTACGTTAATTTTGGATAAAGCTCCTTGCAGCTCTTGTCAAAAATAATGCAATGTTAGTCCCTATGTATGGACAGTTTTATGTCAGAGTATGTGTGTCCCATCCAGGACTATTTTTGATAGGTGTACTTCCACTGAGAAGCTTTTCTAGGTCTCGGTTTCCACATTAGGTCTGACTGAAGTGAAAGGAGAGGAAAGAATCTTAAAATAGAGATCTTGAAGCAAGTTATTTCAAGTCAAACATTCAAAGAGATGTTCTTTCTGTTTCATTTGTTTTAATTTGTAATGTGAAAAGTGATTACAAACCCAAGATGCTATCCTGTAGTCAGCTTTCTGGTTTCTAGTGCTTCAGAGCTCAGCTCCTTGCCTTTCTTCACTTTCTCAAAGCATTGTGTAAGTTTCTTTTATGAAATTACTAAGTCCTAAGTTTCAAAGGAGAGATGGAAGTAACTTTTAAAATAAATATTCTAATAGATACCATGTTGTTATATGTTCTTGCTTTCTCACACACAAACTTCTCTAGAGAAAATATAATCAACAGTAAGGAAAAGTGTATTTAAAACATTTAAAAGACTAGGATTTTTAGATTTCTCACATTCCAAACAAAATTTTCAGTTTTCTGAAGAACCTCATTTTGGTTTTGTCAAACCACACTCTAAAAATAATATACATGTAATTTAGAAATCCATAGGGTATATATATCTCTCAATGGGAAATTTAGCAGATTCCATTTCATTCATCAAAAGAGAGACTCAGAGGTGATTTGGTCAGGGTATGAAAGTACTTTAGCAGGGACTAGGTTTCTAGAGGTAGAGTAGATGAAGACACGATAAGGTCTAAAGGCCAGAAATAAGCTAAACAAATTAGGCTGAAAATGAATTAACGGCGAAGATAATGAACAACGAGAACAGTTTATCTAAAGACGTACGTGAACTGTTCGTCATCACAGACTTCAAACTGAGATGCATGTTTTTCTTGGCCAAAAGTTAAGAGCAGGATGGAGAATTATTGCAAAGCTCCGTGGCCTGGGTTGTACAAGAGGTCAATGCACACCGTTATATTGGTTTCTCCTAAAACCAATTAATCTCTCTACACTTTAATTAAAACTAAAGAATGTGCCTTCCAGGAATATGCCTTGATAGCTGTGCTATTGAAACACATTAAGTGTCCTCATTCCTCAGAAAGTGTGAAAATTATAACTCTACTTGAGGAAAGACAGCAACTGTTCAAAAGGAGCCTGCTTCCTCCAAGGGAAGTCCTTAGCGAGCTCTCCCAGCTCTGGATCCACATGGGAATTTTCAGCCCCCACAGCATGCCTATATAAGCCAACCAATTCTCCAGTACCTTCTTCCAAAGCCATTAGTCTTTATTTACTAACGTAAGAAAGCACAAGAGCTCCACAGAGAAAACACAACATGAGAAGTTGCAGCCATCTTCCAAGATCTAATGGAAACAACATGAATGGGATGTACATACCGATCAACTGTAAAGGTGTTCACACTTAGGAAGCTTGGGGCTCAGTGGGACCATTTCAGTAGAGGCTGTAATAAACAGCTACAAAGTTGGAGAAAAATCTGCCTTTTCTAAATGCTGTCCTCTCTCTCACTTGAGAAACAAGTTTGTTTAGACAAAAAAATAAAATAAAATTTTTACACTTTAGAGAGTCAAATTCTTTTAAATTATTCTCAAGTTCTTTTGCTTCTAGACATGAACTTTAAAATTCCTTTTGCTGGGATTACACGATGGCAACAAGATAGCAATATTTTTTCCATCAGTTAAAAGGTTTAAATGGATAACATTTCAAGAAGCTGTCGAGAGGCACTACTTAAATATACGATTTTTTAGACATTTATGTTATTGTAAATTTCAGTAACACATATAAATCTCACTTAATGCAGCAAGTGCGTACAGAAAAGTATTTACTAAAATCTTCTTTATGTAACCATCTTTTCCATTGACTGAATAGGTTTGGCAATACATCAGCAAACACCATCTTGAAAAGCAGCTAGGGAGGTTTGTTCTCTTTTAATGACTAATATTGATTGTATTTCTAATCTATCACTCTGCAAATGCAAGAAGGGTAGGAAAATGCCACACATTTGTGACTTTTAGCACATTTTAACTCCTCCTAAACTATATAGTTCCATGGGGTTAAACACTGCAGCACTCAGGCCAGATTCAACAAGTACTTACAAACAGTTTGAGCTTTCAGATGATGATATCAAACACATGCTACATGTGTTCCCGAGTGGAATTCTCAGTAACTAACATGTTTTGGTTAACATAATAGGGAAAAGCTTGTTTGTTTATTTATTTATTACTAAAAGCTTACTTTTGGCTCAATGGAAAAATACAAGAAAATAAAAACCAGTCTCTATAGAAGCCTTCTGCATAGCTCTTGAGTTCAAAGCAAATTTTCCAGCTGAGTTATAAAGCCCTGAAATGAATTTCTAATGAAAATGCTAACAGACCTTTAGCTACAGTGGTGCTAGCGGGTGTTGCTAAAATAAATAGAAATCCCTGTCAGCACCAGAAAAGCAGCCCATCATTAGAGGCACTTTTCTAGAAGCTTTTTATTATATCTAGGTGATGATAATCTTCCCACCAGTGGGCATGCTGGGTTTTGGCACATATCAAGCTTGTCAGAATCATTTTACACATTCCAAACAGCAGGCAGAATAGACAATAACAAAAGAGAAAAGAAACTTTCTCAACACGATGCATATCTTTTTTCTCAGGAGTTGCTATTGCCTTTTTAGTGAGGAATCAGAGCAACCGTTTAACCAATCCACCACGCATATTAGAGCTATTGTCTTCAGTTACAACAGGTATACCAGGGCTTCTGGTCCACCCTCTGCTCTGACAGAGGAGTACAGACATAAGTGTCTGTGTGACAGCAGAACACAGTTTTAAGACGCTTTTTTTTCCAACCACATACCCACTATGATCTTGGTGTTTATCAGACTCTAAACCAGCCTGCTCTTTGTGTCCCCGGAAAGCTATTAGGGAAGACCAGGTTCATCGTAACATTAGGGTATGTTAGCTAACGATATCTGAGCACGGATGTTTACAAATCCGGTCTCGCAGAGGAAAACAGCACAGGACACAGTTACTCTGAATCACCCACACAAATTGTGCTTTTCAGCAAAAATCAGCTGTTGCCACCTGTGACATTCTCAGTGTCAAAGCAAGACCCAGTTTTCTCAAAGTAGCCCAAAATCATACTTTTTAAAACAGTTCAACACCATATCACAGCCAAAAGAAACAAGGGAATAACACAAGGCAATCATGGGAACTGCATCCTAATCCTGCAAACACCAAAAAGACTTTTCACAGTAGAATGTGGAGAGAAAAAAAAGCCCCCAAACCAAACATACACACAACATAAAACAACCAACCACCAAAAAACAAGGTATTGAAGGGTTGGATGACACTGGAAGCAGTATCAGGAATGACACTGGACTTCACTGACCGCATTTCCCACCATAACTGATGCACACCACCATGCTACCTCACTTTCTGGGTGATGTTAAGAACAAAACGTCAGACTGCAAACAACGGTAACCTGCCACACCCACAGAACAGGAGGAGATAAAAGCGTGAAGTCTGGCCTGCAGAACTTCCAGCACTGACAACTTTCCACTGGAGCTGTAAAGAAGGAAATTTGTCTGTCCTACTTGAGATAACGCAAAGGGATAGGAAAATAAAAACCATCCAACCAGTTTTTGTACCAAGTTTAGCACATCCACTCTGAAAATGACTGAGAAATGACCACTACAGATTCTCACAGTGCTGATGTTAACCACTTTTTCAGAACATTTCCAAAATGGAACTAATCAATGGATTGTTGCAGCAAAATAACAGAGACCAAAAAGGATATATGCCACGGGTGCTGCATCTGCAAAAAGTGTATCCCACATATGGAAATGATGCAGAGTTCTCCATCTTGGAAAGCAATCCCCAACTTACTGACTTCCTCATACTAAAATGTACCGTGTTCACAAATGGTTAATTAACACAAAAGACAGTATCAAGTACGAACTTCATTTCAAAAATTACACGTATGATTTCACAAAATTACACATGTAAATGAAATGTGTAAATACATTCACTGATTCCTGAACTAACAGCCCCCAAGGTATGTAAAAGGCTTCAGTTACAGGGTTTAACTCAAAAAAGGGCAACACATGACAGAACTGGGTATTTTCTCCTTTCTTTATTGTATAAAACTCAAGAATGTGTATTGTCTGCCAAACGTGGCATCACATTACAGTTTGTGTACTGTTCTTTATTTGCACACATTTCTTCCCACAGTTGTCAGTAACAGCTCTACCCAGACACTGAACATTTTGAATGACAAGACACCTTCATGCCTTCAGATCCAGCTTTTCTGACGACAGCACCCAGATAAAACTTAAATTCCACAACCCTGAGACTGCCATGATCATTCTTGAATGACCACCACCAAAGGTAAAACACATCAGCTAGCGTTATCCGCCTCAGTACGGAAGTGGAAACAAGTATTACAAAGGGCTAAGTTAAGGATTTTGAAAGGAAGGAATATTATCTTAATCTATGCTGAAAATAACTTTCTCAATTCCATAAAACAAATAAAGCTATACTAAGTCTTCTGAAACTTTTCCAAAACCATATACATGCTTCACGCTTTATATATCAGGATTTAGCTTGGAGCAAGTTTTTAATGCTAATTCATAAATCCTTGAAATGCGGGTTTTAGAACAGAATGCGAATACAACTCTAACTATAGAAATGCTTGCAGGCACTGCTATAATGAAAGAAATAATTACATCAATAAAATTATACTAGTTTGACATTAACAGTTTGCCCATACAAACAATTCTGAATGACTAACAAGCATTATAAATATGATGGCTGTCATAAATCAAAGCTATCCATAACCAAGGTTCATGGAGCTCTTTGGAAGAATATAAAAAGAAAGCATCATTAGCAGTATTAGGAATTTCATTAAGTACACAATTATGAACTTTGTCTTCCTCTGAAAATTTCATCAACTCTTATGTTGTATTTACTCCCAAGCATAAAAGACTTAACATCTCTTTGACCGATTGTAGTTATTTCTAAACAGAGAAGATTATCACAGTGCTATTATCTTTGTGGTAAAATTTCATCTAACTGTTACAGCAACCAGTTTCTCACATAAATTATTCCAGGCTCTTCTGATGGCAGTTTTCTATTTCTTAAAGATTTTTCTCTCCATATTCTTCAAGGGATAAAAAAAATAAATAATTGAACAACCCTGAGTAATTTTAGCATATGGACCTCTTCATAAAATCATAAATATAGATTCAAAAGATGACAGTCGACAGATTCTTCTGTCCACATTCATTTAAAAAGCTGCCTTCTACTTCGATGTAGGATTTTCTTTTGTTTATCTGGTTTTAACTAGAGGCAAAAGGTCTTAAAGCTAAATCCACACTATCCCATCTTTAAATATGCAGGAGTATGTTCAGGAATGGGAATATACAAAATTCCTTACACCTTTAGAAACTGACTGGCTGAGTGCAAGCTTGTAAACAAGTCTCAACATGGGTTAAACGGTCACCTTTCCCCATAAAGCACATGGCTACCAATCCACTAGTGAGCTAAAAAAGCCATTTTTTTGAGCTTGCTTCAAGAAAGCAAGCATCACATTAAAAAGAGTAGTAAACAAAATAAACCTCAAATCAAAAGCCAAATACATTTTCATCAGTACTTGTAACTCCCAGTAGCACCTGCCAAGGTAGAAGAATACCTCACTGAGCAAAGAGGAGAGTTTGTACTGTAAACATGGCAATATTTTGCGGATGCTACTGAAGTGCTTTACAATATTCCCAAATGTGTTGTATTGAGGAGATGATGTGTTGCTAGAAAGCAAAGCCTAAAAACATAATTGAATACAAAAATATTTCCCAGTAGTTTCCAAAGAACTCAATATTTTTCAATCAGTTATTAGAATGGAAGCAAAATGAATTTCCCATAATCTGGCCATTCTGTTATGGATTGCTCTCAAGTCCAGTGCACTTAATTTGGGTAATGCACAGCAATGATCTATGATATGTAGCATCATCTGAAGCAGAGCTAGTGAACTCTTTCATTTTGGATAGTGCATCCAGAGGGAAACATTTAAGTAAAGAGCCTTAGTATGCAAAGTATGTTGCTACAGTTAATTGATGAGTTAAATTATATCGATAATTCTCCTTACTCAAATATCTCCCTGACCTTTGCTGTTATTACGTAACAGACCATTGCCAGGCACAGCCATTAACATAGCTATCAAACCTAAACATTACCTCCTTTCTTTACAAGTGCATAAAATTTTCTGCTACTACAAGGATAGCACAGCTTGAACTAGAAAGACATTGGCATTGTAGATAACCATACACTGTTGAAAAGCTCAAAGGACAGCTTCAAGAAAGAAAAATTTCAAAACAGGTCTTATGTCAGGTAATCAATTACAACACTGTCATACTAATGGCTATGGAAAAGCAGGGGAGCAGTGACAATAGGTGCATTCATCTTACTACTGTACTGGCAAAGCTGCACCTGTATCCCCATGCACTCTGTCTCCTGCTGTCCCCCGACAAGTGCATTCCATGACAGTGGATCTGATAGTGGGGATGTTATCTGTCATCCCTCCCTCCTGAAAGTCACCTTGAATACAGCAAATGACTAAAGGAGAGCAACGACATCCTCCCTCCAGCCACATACAGGTTTCTTTATCACACCGAATTCACAGTGAAGTGCTAAACAAATTCAAGGCTCTAGGAAAACATAAAGCATCTTAAAATTCCTTTTTGCCAAGTATGTAGATCTGTGCGCATATATATGCGTGCGTGTATAAAATATGTTTGCATCCCCCTAATAGTTTTGTAAATCTTTACAATCACGATCCTCCTGTGGTAATTCAGAGCAGCAGGACAGCTTTTGTTGCCAACAACTCTCACGTCAACATGGCCAAAAAATTACTGTGGCAAAAAAAAAAAAAAGGAGGTTCCCCAGGCCGGTTTGGTTTTCCAGTTTTCATGGGACTACTACAGTTAAAGAGTCTTTACACCTGTTTGCTGTCAGAGAGCATAGATCTTCAGGAGCATGCCTTGCTTCACTCTGCCTGTGCCTATACAATGTAGGGGAATCATTAAAGCCTCCCATTCTAGTATAGGCTCGCAGTCTGGAAAAGACTCTGAAGCAAAACGGCAACCAGATCTGCTGTGGGCTGGCAACACTGTAGTCAGCTGAAAAAAAATCTCAGCCTTAATAATTTTTCTTTGATAAGAAAGGAGGCAACACCTCCACACATATTCTTTTACAATGAAGGCCACTGCTAAGTTTTCCTGTAATTTTGAGATATTTTGTAGCAATTACTGTCATGTGAATGATAAGTTTTGACAAGATTTGGGAGATTTAATCCTCCCTTCTTTGTGATTTTTTTTTTTTTTTCAGTAATAGATCTTTTGTTTTGCTGTCGCAAGCTCATGAAATTTTACTGACGAGTTATTTATTGCAGAGAAGTTTAGCTTGAGGATTTCTATTGGCACGGGGTTTACAAACAGAGATAAGACAAGGGAGAATGTTCATTTTCATGATAGTGTCTTTTCCCGGTAATGATAACAATAATTTGTCCCATCTGTCTAAATCTAATTGAACAGTGTTTATGAGTGGTTGAAGGCAGATTTTAATTAAGTCTCGTAGTTGTATTGGTATGTATTTTAGTCCCTTCGGGGATCATTTAAAATTCCGATTTTCAATATAGGGTATGTAACCACACCATGTAGGAAGCAATCTGGGCTTGAAGCAGTTAATTTTGCATCCGGATGTGGATCTGTCAGCCAATTAAAACAAACATTTCTGGAAGGGCAGTGGTTCACTGTTCACCTCATTCATACCCCAGCAGCTGGTTTCATCTGCCAAGAGTCAAATATCCAAGGTAAAATGTGAACAAGTAGCACATTTTTATGCTGGTTCCATTTTAACAAGGAAATTATTTCACAGAGCCCTATTATACAAAAATATATTTTTAAGCAATTTTTTTTTTTTAAATCCATTGAAGCTCTTTCCCTAAAATTTAATGACCTAATATTTCTCATAGTCCTTGCAACCTTCAGCTGTAATTCCAACAGGATAGGCTGTATCCTATCAACACGGAGCAAATCTACTAGATTAAATGACGTGAAAGTAAGGCACTTACCCTAAGAGTTTTAGAATTTGAAGGAAATTCCTGAACTTTAGACTGCCTAGAGCAATGGACTGATATAAAGCACACAAATACTGAGTGCGCCCTCAAAACTAAGATGACATTTCTATTGTCCAACCTGCTCACTCAAGCTTACAATGAATCTTTGCACTCCATCAGTGACAACAATTTAAAAATTGCTGACTCTGTTGGACAGACTTTACATCTGCAAGGCCATATGTGCTGGTTGTTCCAACTTTCACATTTGACCAAGGACAGTGACTGGAGATAAAAAAGAATTTAGGTTTAGGCTTTGAATTTTTACTCGGGGAAATTTGTCTAGAAGCAACCTGAGTTTTATTCATAGTAAAGTTTCATGCAGGCACTCCACACATTCCAGCAAAAAAAGCACTCTCCATACAAACCCCACAGACTGCTGGTGCCAGCTACTTCAGCATTAGGTATATTGGTTCAGAAAAGTTAAAACAGAATTCATAAATTCTCAGAGAAAAATGATACAACAGGAACAAAGCAACGTGAGTTCTGTAATTATGTAGCACACTGTTTTCTATCACTAGACCATTTTGAGGATGCCAGGCAAAACACGGACTGAAGAGAACCACTGGACACCTTTTATCTGGATCTTTCAAAAGCTTCTAACACAATCCCTTTTATGAGACTGGTAGGAAAACCAGTACATATGCGTGACGTGTTATTATGAAGACTGAACATAACCCCCAAATACCACCAATAAATATTCAGAATTATTAACATTAATTAGTATTTTCTGAGGGCACTCAAAGCTTTCATACAATGGTGGTTAATTCTTGTGTATGGTACAGTGAGGTCGCAAGACTAGACAGAAAGAGCCAGCGGATCATTGCAGCAATGTTCACAAAACAGAAGATGGGAAAAGTCAAAGATTACAGTAATTCCTAAATAGGGTCATAGTATCTGGCAATTTTATATGCACCAGAATGATCCGTTTCCACTTAGAATACAGACCCTCATATATGCAAAGATTTACTACAACAGAAGAGGAAAAATTAAATATTCAATAATAAAGACAGTATATTTATTATGTTACTATATAAGGGATCCCCTGCCTCAGTACATATCCAGGGGGAGTTGCCCATTTGCAAAAGGAATGCTTTCAATTTTGTCTAGGTATGCTGTCTAAACGACCAGTCTCCGAAGGTTGCTTATAAAAAATCTGAAGAGTGGGAATTCCTACTAAGACAGTGCAAAACCTAAACAGTTAAATGCCTTAAACTGTTGGACAAAGTGCCAAGGCCTTTATTGTTTTTTAATAATTCTACTGTTTTCTTAGCAGATGATGCAGAACCAGTTATAGCTATGAGGCCAATTTAATCAGGGAAAAAAAAAAACAAATGATGACTTGAGTATAACACTACCATGGTTAATTTTGTCCCATTTATAAGTTGCAGTATAATTTCAACAGTGTAGTCCTACAGTACTTGTCATATGCAGTGCTTTTGCCACACAAATAGAGGGGAAAAACATGACAATTAGTTATCTAAAATAAAAAAGGTTATTCTGTAAACATTTCTCCAGACCATCGATGAATGCTTCGCATTGTTATATTCTCTGTTAGAAACCAAATTAATTTTGTATAAAGGTTTCCTCACCACATCAACAGCAACTGTTGCGTGTCCCATTGCAACACAAGAAAAGACAAAAAATTTGGAAAGCAGTCCTCCTCACTTCTTCTCTGACAACAGAAAGATCTATGAAAGTCTTGCTATGGAGTGTCCAACCCATGCAGTTGTCTGAGGCTATCAATAAAACAGGTTAGTGCTGCAGAGACGCCCGCGGAACTTCCCAAGTACAGCTTGACAACAGTAATGCCACGTGGCCTAAAAAAATTATTTTAAATTTATGAGCACAATCCACAACAGGACAAATTTTGGATCCTTTTACTTCCTGTTCTTTTTCAGTACTACTGAGGCACAGAACGGGAGGAATTTCAGAGAAGAGCAGCAAGGATGACCAAAGGCAAGTTAAAACCATCACTAAGTATGCTAGCACTCTTCTATGTAAAGAGGGATAAGGAAGAAAAGGAAGAAGAACCAAAATAATCAACTGAGGGGCACTGCTAGAGTAGAGGTCCACAAAATCATGAGGCATGGGAGAGATTGGGTAGGGAGCAGAAGCTTATTGCTTCTTCCAATTAAGCACCTAAGAAGAAGCAACAACCAAAGGTAAAAAATTGCAGTGATTAAAGAAGGGAATTGTTCATATAACACTGTGAACCTGCAGAACTCTCTTCTGCAAGATGTCGTAGGCTCCAAAAAGTTCACACAGGTTCAAAGCAAGGTTAGACAGCCTAATGAAGGAGAAAACTGTTTCAGATTTACTCAAGCAAATAGACAGGAATACACTTCCAGACTCATTGAGATGCAAATTGTTGGATGTCGGGAGAGTTATTCACACAAGTCCTGCTTTTTACTTGCCCCAAGTTTATATGCTTCCAAAGATTATCTGCTTTTAACTACTGCTAGAAAAGCGATTCTGAGCTACAAATCTTTGATCTAACCCACTACAGCTATTCTTGCAGGGCATATGAAAGTGCAGACATTAGCAAAGTGTCTTTGCAGTTTTAGTTTCATGAATAACATCGAGCAGCACCACTCACTGTACATAATTCACAGCACTCCACATCATATCCAGTGCAACCATGAATATCAGAAGTAATGTTTAGTTATCCTCGGAGAAGTTTAAAACAGAAACATAACATCAGTTAGCATCCAGTTAGCATAAAACAAGATGGCTTTGCTGGTCAACAGCACTACAGCATTTGAGTTCAAAAGCTGCTCAATAAATTCTGTCTACATCCAGCATTCCTTAAAGTAAATACAAATTTGTATTTTCCTGATAATGTTTTTTTCCATCAGCAGAAAACCTCTGAAGTACCTGAAAAATAACATTTATTCATTGTGAATTAGGAAAGCCCTGGAACACAGAAAATGCTTGTTCTGCCAGGAATCCAGCATGATGAAAGATACTGAATGGATCACTGCATTCAGCATTAAAACAAATAGGTATTCAGCCTGCAATTCATCCCCTAGAAGCTTATTACTGCAACACATAAGGAAAAAAAAATATCATTTGTTTAAGTAAACTGAAACACTCCGTCTCTCTTAGCTAGTTATGCCAGTTTCCCTTCTCAAATGTCCTCACTGTGAGCGCTCTCACAGTAACTGTTGTGACTGTTGGTCTGTCAAACACCATTTGGGCAATACCTGAGCAAGAAACTAAGGCTACGGATGCACGGGACAATGTAATGCCTTGCAGAGATAGTGGACAAGCTGGGAAAGGAGTACAAAGGTAAGTGTGACTTTCAAGCCCAAGGGTTGGTGACCATAAACAAAAATACACACGGGACTCCACACTAAGAAACAAGTATGTCTGCTAGAATCCCAAATCTTCTACTGATTAAACCTACAAGAAAACCTTGATTGTAACCTTGTACGATAAACCAAAACCTTCCCAAAGACATCTAGTCTTTAAACGAAGATCTACTACTACACATAGCATAGCATAAATGTAAATATAGAAGTGCTCCCAGTTAAAACAGGAATTGAAACAAGATGTGAATGTTACCCATCGTCTTACCTATGAATATACTACAGCATATTAAGAAAACCCAAAATCTTCATCACAAATTTAAGATATAAACTGTACAAATACAACAAAGTTTTGTAATACAATAGGTGATCACTGCCATTATACTTGAAAACATGTTTGATACTGCACTGTTTAGATCTAGAAATACTCATTACGATACTGACCGTGTTGCTTTCCCTGATAGGAGGTATAAACAACTTCTGCACTATCTGCGATTTCGAATACCCAGAATTGATCTTGTTCGGTGAATACCGGATGAAAAGTTTTATATCATTTAAGACTAAGCTGAGAGTCAGTATGATCTCATCCCAAAATTTGTCACTTACGTGAAACCAAGACACTTAGTAAAGAGAAAGACCTAAAAACATAAGAGCTGTTTTGATATACGCACCAATCATTAAAACTTCCCGTAAAAGAAAGTAGCCTCTATTACACTGAAATTTGCTATAAACATTATTCCAACATATTCTGAACACTTGCCTAATGTAAGTGTAATTTTCAGATGTGAAAGAATGCCACCCTGCTTTAGTCAGCAGCTTAGAAAGAAGTGTATATCTTCTCCCAGTGGGAACCCACTTTGACTGTATGTCAATAAAGTGTTATACATAGCAAAACATTTACAAGCTAGATAAAAATATTTTTCCTTTCCTAGCATAGTTTCTTAAATACATGTAGTTTCATTTACTAGGTTCCATATAGGTTTGTCAAACGTCTCCAGATTTTACCACTTCTGCAAAACTCAGATGACAGAGGAATGATCAGAGTAGTGCTGCCTCTATTGAAGGCTGCAAAGGTTTCACATTCAAGAAACTAAACAAAATTACCATCTAGATCATAAAGAGTTCTCACACAAATCCGTTACGGACTGACAGATGCCCTCCCATACTGCCAGGCTGAAGGGAAGCAGCATTTGAAATGCAACAAATGCCTATTTACTTGGTATAGTTAAATGCATTTAAAATGAAAATATCAGCGAGCATATGCAAATTAAGGAGTATATTTTAAGAAAAGTTTGCAAATTACATTGTGAAAAAACATGAAAATGAAGTGTTTTGAGTGAAACTGCAGCTACAAAGTTTTTGTTTTAAAACAAAGGTCACTAAAGACTTTGATTTCTACTGTTGATAGTGTCCTACCTGCTTTTTTTCAGGATAAATCATTAATTACCTAAACCATTACTTATAAGTAATTCTTGCCATATTATTATATCTATATATAGATCAAGCCCCAAAATTACATTGGCTTACATTTACATCATGAAAATTCAGAGCAAAAAAATTCTCAGTGGAGCTGTATTCAGACAGTTAGCCCCAAGAGACGTGCAATAACGGCTGCACTGACAAACCTGGTACGCTTCAGGGCCATCAGTGGTCACCCTTTGTTCCATAAAACACCCCACTTCGGGAACAGGTGCAGAAATGTGGGAAGCTGACCTCACCGTAGCATTGTACGCCACAGGACCTACAAAATGAGAGGAGTAACAAAATTAATAAATGACTCATTTTGGTTTTGTTCTGGTTTATGTCTGAAGCATAATAGTCACACTTCTTACTTGGACTCAGTACATCTAACAGAAAAGGGAAGTGAGGAAAAAATGCCAAACTGAGCTCTAAAAGCTTTCAGAATAAAGATTTTATTAATTTTATGCATGAGATTGATAACATTCACTTCAATACATGAGTTTAAAAAGTATATCTTAGCTTCTCCTTATCTGGAAGCTCAACAATAGCCCTTTTCACAGGCCCTTTTTCTTTTCATATTTGGTTTATTGCATGTACTCTGTTGCCTTCCAGCTTTTGAGAAATACTCCTTTTCCTATTCAAATACTACATTACCTAGCATAAATGCTAAACACTTCATCCTACGTTTCCAAGCAACTGTTTCTACCTTTACTATGGAATGCTAGTTTTTTTCCTACAGTGACTAGTTAATGGAGGATAGAAGCTTCACGATTAATTTATTTTTAACCATAGAAGTAGGAGATCACTACATAAAGATGCCTCGATAGGAAATCATCCCTTTATAATTTTTGCTTTGCCGATATCAATCTGGAACTTCACTGTGGATGGCTTTTCCCTTTTACTCTCTGATCTCTACCCAAGCCCAGATGTGTAACATTCGTGTTCTCAGTGATCTTTATGTTGTGTATTTGTACAGCAGCTAGAACAACAGAGCCTTGATCAGGGCTCACAGGCACTGCTGTGACAAAAAGAAGTGAGTATTTTTCCTAGACAGTGTCCAGGAAATGACTGCATGCAGGGTTCAATCAAACAACGAAGTCTATTAGAACAGGATCAGAATCTCATTTATTAGGACCCACGTGTCTAGACCATGGCTAATCTGAATGGAAAGAAAAACACGCACCATCTTACAATCAAGATCTGCCTAAGTTCGTAGAATGCAAACACACATTTTCTAGTGAATTAGTTTTGAAAATTGTACATCTGTGGTTTGATACCCAACAAGTTTTCTGCTCTTAGCATTTGTTGTAAGCTTACTTAAAAAAACACCACAAAAACAAAACCCCAAATGACAAAAAAACCAAATCCAACCAAAACCCAAAAACCTCTCAAAGTAGGTATGTAACTTTTAATATTATGAGATAATTAACTACTTTCTATTTTAACCCGCTCTCACTATATTCTGTATTTAACCATGACACAATTTGACAGGCTGCTTGATGTAATCTTTTTCTATTCCTCTATCTGCTTTAAAACATTAAGCAATTTCGGTACTGTACAGTTTTTATCTAAGAGTGTATTCTCAATTACTTACGCTGCCACTCACGGGATACATACAGGTCAAAGACCTGAATAGCCTCTCAAGCATAACTTCTGAGCTGAATTATGTAGAAACTTATCTTTCATTTATTTACTAAAATGCCACACTTTAATCACAGGTCAATGAAGAATAAAAACTTCTCATCAGAAATTAAACACCTATGAAAAGTACATCTCCATTCTGACCGGTATATAATGGGAAAAATCAAAAAAGCAGGTGACTCTTACAATTATGTACTTTCCAGCCCTACGGTAGCCCACTCTCTGTGAAATGTCAACCAGTGCTACAGGGCAAAACCAGCAGAGAACATAAGGAATGGGTAATTTAAAATGAAAATCTGTGCTTCTGGCTTCTCACTATGAGCATTAGAGGAGGTCTGAAGAATTACTGTTTTAGCAAATAAGAGATTTAAAATTCTAACCATATCAGAAGCATGAACTTGTCTCTGCAATGAGGAAAGAATTTGTTATCCACATATTATTCACTTGTTCCTCTACATTACTGGTAGCTACTTTTACAGGATTTTATATAAGCTAGAAAAATATACTACGAATGAAAGTTAAGGCATAAAAAGGTATATTAGAGGACACACAATAAAGTGTAACTTCATAGAGGATTTTTGAGAAGCTATGTTTCTGATATACTCTGATCTTCCTTCCCCCGAACTCTGATGCAGCAGCAAGAAATGGGAACGTTAATGTACAATGGAGGTAATATGCTCCCATCTAAGAAGTAGGACACTTACTATTCTTCCAATACTTCTGTCAGTGAGGTATCAGATAAAAATACAAGGATACAAAATAACAGACTTACTAACAACTAATCTATATTTTAATAAAGTATGAAAAAAAATGCCAAGTAAAATATTACGTATGTGAACGGATATAGAGGAGTCTGTACCAGACATCAACTGGACTGATTTTTGTTTGCAATAAGGAAATTAATTATTTCAGGACTAGAAATATCTAAAAGTGTTACAGGAGGAACTGCTGAATGTGTCAAGTAAATGAAAATGAATCAATTCTATTATATTTATCTTACGATTTATCCTAAAAATGCAAATAAACAGGAGGTACCTCTAAGGTCAGACGGCTCTTTTGGCTTTCAGAAGTTGTTTTACATCAGGTAAAGATGCAAGCTATAGAAAACCACAAGAGAGAGATAGATTAAAGTTGACTAGGTTTATTCCTTATCTCCTCCTTATTTCACTATTCAACTCAATTGTGTATGAACTTATACTTTCTGAACTCCTGTGAATGTCCCAAAGAAATCACAGGCTCTAGCTTCCCGGCACATGTTTTTAAAGAAAAGAACACAAAAATTATCATTAGTAATACTGAAATAATTTATTTTTCTATATTTTTCCTAGGTGCTCTATGATAACCTGATGTCAAATAGTTGAACAAACCCTTCCAGAATGACTTAAGCCATCCTCTAACCAGTCATACAGTTATATTAAAATCCCTACATATTTTTTTTCAGAGAGGTGATAACTGAGATTTTGCAAGTAGAGTGACACGTTTTTCATTTGGTATACGGGAAAGACATTTAAAACAATTTCATTCTGACAACTGCAGTACATTGTAACTTTGATTCTCCGTGTGAATGCAACTGCAACATCACTTTCTACTTTTATCACCTTTCTACTACTTCAGTTCACAAATATCAGTCTCTGACAGCATGATGGGCATTTTCTGCTTACGCATCATTATCAAATAAAAAAAGACCCTGAAGTCTACCCTTTTGTCACAGCAGGCTAAATTATATTCTAAGTCACACTGCACAACTCACTGTATTCATATTACATGGGAATATAACCTCTTTCTTCTGAAAAAAGCTACCATAAAACAGCAGTGCTAGGAATAAAATCTATTTTAAAATGTAACTAAAAGCATTAGATAGAATTAAATATATGTAACAAGGACACCATTTACAAAGTCATCATGCAGAATGGAAAAAAAAAAGTAATACTATAAATTCTGGGTAATCTTTTTTTAAAGATTGGTAAATAATAAAGTGTTAATTGATGGTGATAGATGAGACTTTGTTCAAGAAAGTAGGTGAACACATAGAAAGCTACCTCTTTACAGTAAAGCAATATGTGAAATAAACATAACATTCATTGTGTTGGTTTACAAAGCACAGTAAAAAATAAACCAAATATTTTGCTGACTACTTTCTGGTGTGCATCAGAGTAAACCTAAAAGTTTTTAGTATGTTTGACCTTTTATTCTCAATACATGCAGCAACAAAAGGAAAAGCAAGTGTAGGTTGCTTGTGTGCTTTCAAAAATGCATGCTTCTCAGTATGCATCTCACAGCCCATAACGAAGTTCATGTCCTCTTTAAAAGATGGAAAAAATTGTTCACTTTACCCTGAGTGACCTCTGCTGGTAAAAATAATTTACACATTAAAACGCTCTACTGAAAGCACATTGCAGTTGAGTTGTGTACAGGTGTGCACACGTACACGAGCACATACATACTCTTCTTTATATCAGGTGGATCTATACATAAAATTAAGATGTTTGGGTGCTCGGGTAGTTAGCGTACGAGCACTGTTGAATACATTTGCTGAGGTATTCAGTCTATCTTTCTCCCAGAGTCTTTGAAAGAACTATACCGTTAGAACTTGGTTTAGAGGCAGCATATCTGAAGTAGCAGCTACTGAATAACCAGTGGCATATGAAAAAAAAAAAAAAAAAAAGGAGTTTACTTTTCAGGTAGGTCTGGGGTAAATACTGCGATACAGAATAGTTTCTTCCATTCCTCTTCTAGAGGACACATCTGAATCTGGAATGCAGTCTTGTATATTTTGTCAGGGTTTTTCAGAGTTCAGTATTTCATTAGAATAGTTTCTATTTGACCGTCTCTGGTTTCACGTATTCTTCATAGAGTATAGCTACAATTTATTTATTCTGCAGTATATCGGAACGATACCATGAAATGTTTCTCTTCAATGCATATCTCAAATTTAAAGAAAAGTGGTTAGAACCATGACATCATTATAAAGGAGAAAAACAGAGGGCAACTAAATAATATTCATTTGCACTGTGATTTTTTTTTTATATATATATAATAAAAATAGAATTCCTAAGAAGAGGTACCAAAGAGTTTATCAGTAACCATTTCTGAGATAGCATAAGAAAAACCACCTTCACAGAAGGCAAAGATGTTTCATGCTTTTGATACTGTAACTGATATCTAAACTCCGAGGTCTTCACAACAGTGTCTCAGTTGATGCAGTTGATGCACTCTAAAGAGTTTTGACCAAGAAAATTATTACAATTCATGACTGCTGATCACTGCAATATTCCATCTTATTTAACAATGTCCATGGAGGGGGGGAAGGGAAAAAAAAAAAAAAATAGAGAGAAACATATTAGGTCCCTACTTCAGCAAATACTGAAATCTATTTATATGCAAATAAGCTATCCATTGTTAGTATGAGAAGAGACACAGGCATAAGAAGAAATAAATTATCACTAGAAACCCTTAATGAAATCTATTTCAAAACATAACATTTTACAGGAGCCCTCACTCATGTAATATTTGTTCAAGCCTAGAAGACAATTGGCAAGTTCTGCACTTAGATGAGAACAGATACCACACTATTTCCCATGCCTATTTGTTATACAAAATGCATTTACCTTCCTTAGGAACAACTTGATAATTGCCAATCTATCATTTCCTTATAGAGAAATGTATTCTCATGCTATAATGCAATTTCGTACTCATTTTAAATTTTTCTCTGGTTTTGTTGAACTGTAAACATATGAATGTGGAAAAACATCAAGATTGTACATTTTTATTCTAAGGATGTGAATCTTCAAAGAGTAAGGCAACCTCATATCATGGCTGAAGATCCTAACTTGGAACCGGTGCTCGGTTTTTGTTTAGAGAACGCCAAGCAAACCAAGAACTTCAAAACCCTTCCTGCCTATAAATAACATGTCAATGGTCTAAATCTGTTTCACTGAAATAAAAAATTAAATGTTAGATAACTGTTATTTACAGTGAGCGCTACAAAGAAAAGCAGGTAATAATTTAATGCCAGCTCCCTACATTTAGTGCCTTGAATAGCTGAAGGCAAACCCAGATGTCAAAATTCTAAATACCAGCTCTTCTCAACTCCTTCAAGCCCATAATTACCTTCCTTCCCAGAAGACAACCTCATGTAAACTAAACCTAACAGGAGGTGGGCACAGAAAGTTTGAAAATGCACTGTAATACCTTCGGAAAGACAAATTACGATATTTTTATTTATTTATTTTCAGCCAACTACCCCGAAAATAATTTTAAATAGAAATACGTTCTCTGGATACCTAATTTTAAATACAATCTTTCTGTACAGTCCTGTTTAGTACTTTGGGAAGCTCATTCAGCAGAGCCAGGAAATTCCACCCTCTACCATTTTTAGTCCCAGTTCCAAGACAAAAGTACCTCAGCATGCTGTAACCAAGAGAGGCTTGCTGCATCTTTGAGATGAAAGTAAACTAAGCAGGATGTCACTAAATTTGTTTAACTTGAATCCCAACACAAGCATGCTAAAATATCAACTGGTGACAGTATTTAAGTATCCTGCAACATTGCTAATGGAGAATGAGGAACAACGTAAGAGCACTTTCTAATAGCTGAAAAAGAGTCTATAAACAACATGTAAGTACAGATGGTCAGATGGAGACTTGCGGTGTCATTGCAAAACAGGGAATAGGAAAACATGTGCAAGCAGTAAAACCTGCAACAGAGGACATATAACAGTCAGAGAACGTGCGTGAGGGCACCAGAACAAGTCTCAATCCTGAAAATAAGGTACGATGAACTCCCTGGAGCAGATTAAATCCTCTCCCTTTTCATTTGAAGACCAGGTGTTGAGGATAAAACAACAATGATCAATATTGAAAAGTGGATAAGAAAAAGGTCACCCCTTGGCTTCAGCTCCCCGTATGAAAGGGGGCTGGAGCCTGGTCCCTCAGCAACTGAGGCCAGTGCAGACCAGAGCCACCAGTGCTAATGACCCAGCAGCCACTCCACAGGGCTGTACCGCACCAGCTAATGGGGGATAGGATTGCTAAGGACCATCTGTTTGGATGCTCGGTGATAATGACTGATAATGAGTAAGAGCTAATCATTAAAACAGATCATACTGCTAATGAACATCAGTCAAGGAAAGGGATGCTCTGAAATTTGAAAATAGCCCGATTCATCTACCTTCCAAACACACCCACCACAGCAACCTCTCACTCCTGAATTTCTACAGATACACATTTGTTCTGCTGCAGTGTGGGGAACGACACCTACAACACAAACTTACCGAAAATTACTACTCACGCTGCAACCGGAATGTCTGAATGTCAGTGTTATTTCTGTGAAATTATAAAAAGGTCTTTTTAATGCAACACAAAGAGGCTTCAATTTCACCATCTTATTTAAGCATTTCTTTTTCTCTATTTCAATCCTTCACTTCTTAAAAAAAAAAATGGAATATTTAACAGATTTATTATATAGTCACTGAGCTGCTTCTGGATCTTGCCGAAATAGTAATTCTAGACATAATCTTACCCTGAATTACAGACTAGATCTCGGAAAGGATGGCCTACTCAGTAGCTACTGTATTTCAAGAAGGTCTTTAAGCAACATGGTCTGTCAAATATAATTTATGAATGCATGGTGGCACCTTAAAAATGGCGCATTTGCCAATAACACTTTCAGTCAAATTTTGAACTCTCTACCTCTGCTTCCAGTATCAGCGGTACAGAAAGAACAAAAAGAACAAGAAAATTTCCTTAATGGCTGTAATAAATCAAAATTACATCAGTAAGAAGCAATTATAGCATATTTAACTTCATAGCACTCATACCACTCAAGTCAACCTCTAAAATTATGTGTTAATTTCCATTCAACTGATGTTTTTAAAAAAAATAAAAATCTAAAGATTTCCCCCAATGCACCTCTTCTTTTGACCTTTTCATTGATCAAATTATCCCGTATTCCCTCAAAACCTTTAGACTACAGTGACACTATTAGAAAGGCCATAGCTATTTAACTTGCTGCTGTTGAAATCTGCCAACAATAGCATTCATAACATTACTAAAAGGATGTATTTTTCAAAGACTGTGGTCTCTTTATGCCTTGAACTAATGTCATACCTCCCAGTTGCTTAGAGCCTACAAGCTGCTCAATACTAATTACTTTTTCAATGCTAATTTTAAGCTCTGCATATAAAATGAAGAGGTGGGAGAAAAAAAATATATATATATAGTTCTGAATTTCAGTCCTTCCAGGTAAGGAGGATGACTCCAACTTGAGATTCATATTAAGGTGTGTCAGGACTACCGCTTTATATCTTAGCATGTCGATATAGATTAGCGTGTTAAAGAAATGTCTATTTCAAGTCCTCTCAAAATAGGGGGGCCAGTAAAACATGGAATATATTGAAATTTGCCATTTGGGTTGGAATGGCTAGTCTGTATACCCAAAGAGTAATCAGGCATAAACTTTTGATTTTGACTCTTCTTAGTGACACTGGACAATGACAAAGCCCTCTGCTTCACCACATCTGAACAATACAAAAAGGAAATTGTATCTCTGCAGAACACTTTTACTAGGAGGACTGTCTCTCTGTAGAAAGACATATAAACTGTTTGCTTTGGTTTTCAAGGTGCATCTTTCTTACGAAGAAGGTGAATCTAAAGATAATCTTATATATATTATAAAATAATTCTGGATCAAATTTTAAATAGTTATATAAAGTTCTGACCACCTTATTAGTCCATCTTGTTGATGTATGAACCAATTAAAACATCCCTGAACAGATATCTGCATCACAAAGTAATTTAATATAACACTAATTTTGTCTGCATTTAGTCATCATAGTGTCCAAGTACTTGAAAGAAAGTAAGGCAAAAAGTAAAACTTTATTATTAATCATTTTGGTGAACCAGATAAACTCGGACAGATAATGTCTGGTGATCATCAACATCATGGGTGAAAGCTAATAATAAAAGCGCAAGAAGGGTCAACAAATAAGCAGTCAGGACAATACCAAGACTTCAAAATAAACAGGGCACAAAGTGACACATAATAAAGAAACACCTCAGGTTGTTTGGAGGGGTTTTTTTTTTCCTATATAGCAATAGTAAATGGTTAGGTAATAAGCAGCAGCAGATGGAATGACCTTTTTTTTCCCCAGCATAAATCTGAAACAGTGAACCGAAAAAAGAGTGAAAAGAAAAAAATTGCAGTCTTCCATACACCATTATCTCAGATCAAACAGCAAGGTGACAAATGTCTAGATCAAATGGACACACGACAACAACATGCTCTTTATTGTGGACAATCACAAAAATCATAGAACTAAAATGAACTGAAAGGTGCTTATAGTCATAAGGGTTATCTCCTCAAAAATAGCGTCTCTCCAAAAGTAACATCTGATAACCTGAGAGTCACACTGAAGACCCCTAGATATTTCTAACAGACAAACATGAAGCAAGGTACAGAAGTCCTGTTATTATAATATTAGGTGCTGGAATACGCCCCAGCTAGACACTGTCACATTCTGGAGTCCAGAATTCAACAAGCGTGTTGACAGGTTGGAGAAGGTTCAGGGGACAGGCAGGAGAACAGCTGAAGATCTGAAAAACAAATCTCATGCCAAGACCTAAAGGATTAAATGCATGAGAGAGCTAACTTAGGACATGATCACAGACTATGAACTCCAATAGCTTCCTTAGACGGGCAAGTTAGTAGAGGTTACTGTTCTTCAGCAGGCAAAGACATAAGCATGGAAAGGAGCAGGGGGTGGGATGGAATGTGCAGTGAATATAGATGATCCTGAAATATCACCTAAATCAAATCACTTGAAATTTTTCATTGACATACTGGATTTTTTCCTTAAGTTATTTACATTAACACAGGTACTGGAATCTGAAATGAAAAAAGATTCCAGGAAGCTCTGTGACACTGTCACATGAACTCTTTTACTCCTGAAATCAATCACAATTAAGAAAAAAGAGATGGTAATGGTTTTCTGAAGTTGGTAAAAATCTTTCTTTTATTGATCTTACTGTATTCCACATAAAATAATAAGACTTGTATAGCAATAGTATGTCTTTTGCAATACTGACAGACATTTTCTATTGGGAATTTATTTAGTAACCTCAGAATCAAATCACAAAGGGCCAGTCTAATCCTTTAAAATAATTAAAGTTTCCAACTGGATTCCAAATACTCCTTATCCATTAGAATAAATACGCATGCACTTTATTTTTCTGTATAGTGAATTCACAAACAGTACGATACTGATTATGTAAAGAAAAAAGCTTTAAAGCATGGAAAAGTATCCTTACAAACTTCTTTATTTTATGAAATTAAAGCTTCTTGGGCTTCTAATGCCACATAGCAAACATCTTCCTCATCTTGTGATGTAAACATTTCACTCCTTAATTCAGTCATTCTCACCCTTTCAATATAATATAGAAACATATGTTGGTAACTCTACTTTTAATGTGTTCAGTAACTTCAATGATATTTTTATGAAAAGAAAATAAAAATCACTTATATGAATCCTTTGTTTCTTAGCTTTGATCTCCTATTTAAATTCCTTTCAAATAATGTCATCTTGCTTTTCTCAAACTACAGACAGTATTGAGCCTTGCTGCAGTGGCCAGCTGATTAAAGGAAGAATGCTGAACATTTAATGAAGTCCTTATTTGATCTGACAATGCAAATGCATTTTCATGTAATTTCTGGCATTGACTTCAAAATGCTTTCACTATTACTGTAAGCAAGGATGGAAAACAGATTGGGAATGCTAAATACCCACAGACATCATCTTATCTATCTGTAGCAGTATAGAACTTTCAAGGCAAGGGCTTCTGTGCTAAATATGTTGATCAGCGTAGGACACAAATAAATACAATATTTGCTTTGACACAACACCTTCAACTTAGAAAAGCTTAGAGTTATTTCAAGTGACACAAAGTTAAGTAACAGCAGAGAAATAAAATAAGGTGAAGGCCCCAGCATTTTAGCTGTTCATAAAACGTAGGAGGACTTGAAGTTCAGATAGAGAGAAATACCATTCTGTATGATAGAAAGCGCAGAGAGAACAATCCAGAAACCAGTGACAGACTGGGGATACACAAGGGCAAAATCAAACTGAACTCTGGAGGATGCCAAATACCATGAAAGATCTGACTTCCAACCTGTATCGGTGTAAACCAGCAGAACCTGTGTGTTTCAAAAAAGGGAAAAACTAGATTTTGGAAAGCTGGACTTGAGCTCCAAGACAACCTTACTGTGGCCTGTCAATATTCAATGGGGACTTCTAAAAAAGATGGGGACAGTCTTTTTAGCAGAATGACTGGACAAGGAGTAATGGTTTTAAACTAAAAGAGGTAGACTTAGACTTGATATAAGGAAGACATTTTTCACAATGAGGATGATGGAACTCTAGAGCAGGTTGCCCAGAGAGGTGGTTGATGCCCATCCCTGGAAAAAATCAACATCAGGTTGGCTGGGGCTCTGAGCAACCTGCTCTAGTTAAAGATGTCCCTGCTTTCTGCAGGGGAGATAGACTAGATGACCTTTGAAGGTCCCTTCCAACCTAAACCATTCCACGATTCTGTGGTCTTATATTCCAAATACGCAAGTTTTCTGATTCAACTCCTTTTCAAAAAAAAAATAAATATATACACACATATTAACTACGGTACTTTAAAAATAAAACATTTGGTAAAGTAGACAAATCCAGTCAGGTTAACGTTTTAGAAACTGAGCATGTGAACTTCTTCCATCAAATGAAAATAAGATTTTCTTCGAAAGACCTTTAGAAAGTAATCAGTAACTGCACTATAAAGGCATAATCGGATGGAATACCCAAGAAGGGGAAATTTAGTAGTTCACCAACCAAACAGTGCAGAATACAGTGTTCATAACTGAAACATATATGCTGTTGTCTTATAAGCTTAACCAGTCATATTCTATACTTACTAGAAATGGTACACATTGTGCATTGCCTTGCACATAAATTAAGCATACGTTTTCTGTTTGATTTGTCTAATTTAGTAAGAAAAATACCAGTACAAGCACACTTCAGAAAAAGTATGTCAACAACTTAATTCTGTTGGGATATTTTATCACCATCTGATTGGAAGCCATTCACTGATGCAATTTTTTTCCCAAATTAAATATGGAATTAGCTTTCTTAGATGCTCATAGTTTTGTTCTGCTTCTACACCCTTCTGAAAGAAACTTTAATTACTTAACTGATAACAAATCTATCATTAATCTTGCTTAAAAAAAAAAAAAGACAAACTCACTCTAAAGAGGAAATTGTACTCTTTATTCTGCCATTTCATGTAATCAGCTATGAGTACACCACCAAAGAGGCAAAAATAACCTTTTTGATGAAGAAAAGTCTTTCTTCTTATTGTTGTAAATAGCATTGCTAACCGATAAAATGAAAATATATCAGAAGTCCTCCACGCATAACATTTGCAAGTTTGGAGAGGTTTTTTTCCTAATTCACTTTTCCTTTTTTCCCTTTATGAAGAAAAAGCTCCTTCAAAATATGCTTTTGTAAATATAAAGTCATGCTTTTCAAGAGCTCAGAAGCTGTTCTGAGCTTCCTGATGTTAGATTAAGAGATATTTTTCAAAAGAAAAAAAATAGATGAGCATTACAAAGTTACATCAATGTGTAATAATTGTTTGTATAAGTTAAAAATTAATAAAGAAAATATAATAAAACCCCCATCCTTCTTCCGCTGGAATAAAAAATGTGTAGCACTGTTTAAAGAGAATCATCATCATGTGTATTATGCTTAATTATACAGAATTAGGAAAAATAAATAACCACAAGATTAAGAACACTACATTTAAAAGCAAAATCTATGTTAGAAACAAAACCTAAAGATGACTAAGTGTTCCTACAGTAATACAAAGGAACAGAAATTCCATAACATTGGTGTTAGGAGATTTGCCCCAGGAGAATCAACAGATCACCTGAAGAATAAGAACGGTTCAGCCTGAGGGAGTTTTAAACCAACTTAAAAATTGTTTTATAGGAAAAAGAGGCTAATTCTGAAACAAGAACATTCCCAAGACACAGACAGATGGACGGATAGATGGACGGATGGCGTTTCAGTATATCTAATGTAGGGCAAAGAGATACATGCAAGAAAAACAGGATATGAGATTGAGAGAAGCATCACAGATCATTTACTTGAAAGTAACTGCAGTACAACATTATATATACATCACACTCAGAATCACCGTGGTTGGAAAAGACCTTTAAGTCCAACCATTATCTAACTCTCCCAGTACCACAGGTGCCTCAACAGTTACCAGCCTATCAACTCTCACGTCTTTGCTGCTGCATGGATCTCATCATTCCCCACCTCCCCTGAGGCTGCAAAACCTCACCCCCACATGCTCCACAGCTTGGGGCAGGCTGCTCCCAGGCTCTTCTCTAGCAAGCCCAATTTTATTCCCAACCCTTTCCAGTCTGCTCTAAAGACCTTTCAATGAGCCCCACTGGCTCTTGCCCCAGGATCCTTCTGCCCCTTTGAGACAGGCATTGCCCAGCAGGCCTGGGGTCTTGTAAAGCAGCCCATGGTCAAAAATACCAAAATTCCACCTGCAGCACCAGCCTGAGCCACACGTTACTCAGCTGTGTTCTCTTCCTTCCAGCATTCTTCCTGACACTGAAGGGATGGAGGAAAACATGACCTGTGCTCCTGATTCTTCAACCAATCGCCCCAGTGCCCTTAAGCCCTTTTTAATCCCTTTAGGACTTCTGTCCACAACATCATCACTACCAACATGGATGACAATTATAGTGGGCAATAACCAGAGGGACAAAGCAGAGCAGGGAGTTTCCTGGGGATGTCTCTGACCAGGCCCCAGGGAGGCAGCACTGCCCTGCAGGATGGATCCAGTTGGCACGTTGGGCCTCTGGGTCTCCTCGGAAGGGAACTGCCTACAGCAATGACCCTCCTGTTTCTCTCCACACCAGCAGCCCCAGTGTGTGGGGCTGGCTGACTCATCCCAGGCAACCCCCTGCACGGACCTTCAGCTACAGCCTCAGTTGCCTGGCCCTCAAGTTCCAGAGTCCCAAACCTGCTGTGCAGGGGCAACTGGGAAGGTGAGGGAGGCTGATAGGGGATTCACCTGCCTCTCGTGCAGGGACCTGTTTCCATGCCCCCCTCCCATCACTCAGGTCACCTCCTTCTGCCCAGGGGAATGAGGGGAGGGGACCCTCTGCTCCTGGTGGAGCCTCCACCTGCCTCCTTTGCCTTGGGGTGTGGCCCCACCGATGCCTCCCCTCTCACACTCCCTGATGGCTCCTTCACCTTTCCAGTACCTCTTTCAGCTCTGCCCCCAGGCTGAGCAGATCCTAGAACGCCAGAATCATTGTCTGGAAAAGATGTTTAAGATCATCAAGTCCAATAGTCTACCAAACATTATCATGACCACTAAACCATGTCCTGAAGTGCCGTAACTCCACATTTTTTGAACGCCTCCAGGGATGGTGACTCTACCCCCTCCGTGGGCAGCCTGTTCCAATGCCTCATCTCTCTCTCAATAAAGAATTTTTTCCTAATTTCCAACCTAAACCTCCTCTGGCACAACTTAAGCCCGTTTCCTCTCACCCTGGGAGAAGAGACCAACACCCACCTCATTACAACTTCACTTCAGGCAGCTTCAGAGAGCAACAAGGTCTCTGCTCAGCCTCCTCTTCTCCAGGCTAAACAAGCCCAGCTCCCTCGGCTACTCCTCACAAGACATTTTCTCCAGAACCCTCACCAGCTTCGTTGCCCATTCCCCTGCTCACCCCACGCACAGGAGCTGCCTTTGCTCCCTCGGGTCCCGGGGACGGGCTCACGCGCTCCCCACAACCGGAGCCCACACAGCCGCGGCTTCGTGTGGGACCTGCTGCCTCTGGATCCGCAGCATGCCCTCGAGGAGCGGCCACCGTGGCCGAATCCTTTTCTGGGAGGAAGGG
>JAAGNO010024985.1:0-22573 GCA_033439905.1 Ceryle rudis
TAATTTTTATTTATATGTATTTATTTATTATTTTATTTATTATTATTTAATAATTTAATAATTAGTATATAATTATTTATTATTTAATAATTTATTATTATTAAATTTAAAATAATTTGTAATTAAATTATTATAATTTATTATAAATATTGTAACAATAAAGGTAATTCAAATTCCTGTACTGACAAAGATTCTATTGACTGAAATTATGAATTAAGAAGCAGTCATTAGAAGCAAGCCTTAGAGATACGGGGTTTTGTCTGTGTCTGTTTATCTGCCTTTTAAAGAACTTTAACTCTCTGGAAACGGGGCTTGGCAACAGCTATACAAGCCATTATCATTCTCATTTCAAGAAACTTCATTTAAATCTCTATATGGAGTGTGCTAGACGCTTTATAGCCCATCTATGTCTATAAAGACTTGGTTCACACCCCAGAGACTTTCTGCTTTCATTTGAATATGTGATGAAGTGGAGAGAATGCAGAATAAAGAAAACTGAGTTTTATAGGACTTTATAGTTTTATAGTTGTCAACTATATAGTTAAAAATATGGAAGAAAAAGGATAATATTTATTACACATTTGGAAGATGTATTTGGAAAAGAAATCCACATGACTCAACATGAAAATAACTCTTAACATGCTAGCCTGCAAGTTGAATTAAAATTGAAGCTCATGTAAGGTCTTGATTAGAAGAGAGACTTATTAAAATTATAATCCTCTATTTTTTCTTGACTGTTACTGGATTATTGGTTTTTTCCAAGCAGAAAGTCATGTAATTATTGTACATGGCTTTTCATTGCCCCTTTGAGATTTCCTGGATATGAATAAATTACTGTTATTTAAAATTTCACATCATTGACACATTACTTCTGAGGAATCATATCAGCTCTTCACTCATTTTGAATTCTGCTATTTGCCTTTTTTAAAATTACAAAAATTGGCATTTATATAAACTGCATTATCTATTTTTATATTTTAATCAGGTGAAAATAAATGTATTTCCTGAAGTAAGAAAAAAATTCTCATTAGTTTGCTGAATATACCACTTCCTGAACACCTCTTACAGATAATATAAAGACAGGAAAATAAAACAATCTGAAAGACCCAACAAGGCAGCATAATTTTATACAGTGTTGAAAAGCAAGGGCCTTCAAGCAGGGAATGGTAAGATCACAATCTGTAATATTTTCAAGGCTTTCAAAGTGAATGAAGGAAAGGAATTCATTTATAAAGCTGGAAAGAATAATTCTCCCACTGAAGGAATCACTGGATGAAATTCTATGGTCTGTTTTACTCATGAGGTCAGACTAAAACATTATCATAATGCCTTTCTGGCCTTAAGCCTGTAAATCACACTACTCAAGGATGGCAATTCAATGAGACAATTATACCCAACAAAAACAGTTTAACTGAAATATTAAAAAAAAAAAAATCTTAACAGCAAAAGCCTGGGTATCCATGTTTTTAATGATCCCTGGCCTCCTTCCTTACCCCCATGCTTCCACTTTCTTCATGAAGAAAATTGAAATGTCCAAAAGTAAGTACTACTCTCATTCCACACTGGGAGTTACAGAATCTAATGGTGTCCTAAAAAATAGAAATAATCATGGCAACTCCCTTTTGCACCACAGAGAGATTTGTTATGTCACGGACACCTTGCCATTACTATGCTGTACTACATCATTTTTCAGGAGTCTTAATCAGTCCAGAGACTCCCTAAGATTTCTCTACCAATAAAATTCATCTGGGCACACTGCATCCAAAGTAGCACCCCATGCTTTTAAACAACATTATAATTTTTGTATTGCTAATCAAAAGCAAATATTTACAACAGCATACTAAGAACTTCTAAGCCGATGTTACGTATTTCTGCACTCTTTTCCATACCTTTTCCTTCCTACTAGAATTCATGTTTTAAGTACAGAAGTTCTCCGTCCCATCTTCAGGAACTTAGAATTACAAACCATCAAAACTAGTGAGACCACATCTGGAGTATTGTGTTCAGTTCTGGTCTCCCCAGTTCAAGAGGGACGGGGAAATATTAGAGAGAGCTAAAAGAAAGCTATGAAGATGGTGAAGGGACTGGAACATCTCTCTCATGAGGAAAGGCTGAGAGCCCTGGGGCTGCTTAGCCTGGAAAAAGAGAAGACTGAGAGGGGATCTTATTAATGTTTACAAATATCTGAAGGGTGGGTGTCAAGTAGAAGGGGCCAGTCTCTTTTCAGCTGTGCCCTGTGATAGGACAAGAGGTAATGGTAGCAGAGGTGAAACACAGGAAGTTCCACCTCAACATGAGGAAAAACTTCTTTACTGGGAGAGTGACAGAACACTAGAACAGGCTGCCCAGAGAGCTTGTGGAGTCTCATTCTCTAGAGACTTTCAAGACCCATCTGGATCTGTTCCTGTGTGGCATACCCTAGGTGTTCCTGCATTGGCAGGGGGGTTGGACTCAATCTCCATAGGTCCCTTCCAACCCCTACCATTCTATGATTCTATGAAAAGAAGGTTAGATTAAGAGGCCAGCAAATATATTGTGCATAATACTGCAGAATGCAAAGGTTTGACTAGGTGACCCAAAGGACTTTTTTCTCTACATTTAATATCTGTGATTCACTGACCTGATATTCTTCCAAAGACACTTCAATGATTCTTACTTCTGTGCTTCCATACATGTAACCCAAAGGGAAAGCAGTTATGCGAGTCCAAAACATAAGAGGGAGAAAATTCAGAAATATTGTACATGTAGGAAGTGACAATATGTGTTTCAAATATAAATCAGGGGTCAGATTTACAAAAGTATTTATCTGCCAAAAATGCAAATATGTACCTGCTGAGATTACAAAAAAAAAAAAAATAGATAACAGGATGCTATTAGAAATATGCATCTTAACATCTATATATAATACCTTGTAAATCCACCACTCAGATTTCAGGTTTTTTCACTGTTATAAAGAACTGAGCCTCTCTGAATGGTTTTCAGGTAAAGAGAAGTACTACTAACTGAAAATCAGAGAGATGATGCATGCATGCTTATACAACACTTTTGATTTAACAAAATAGCAATACAGTGGGATTACCTAAATAATAGCTCTGCTTGAAGTATTATTTTCAGCTCATGGATGTAACAGTGACAGTTAAGCAAGTAAACAAAATGTTGCTCTTATGTACATATTACACTTCACAATACCCACATGAACACAGTCTAACTGATCTTAGCAGTTTGATGAAAGAGAAGAGAGGAGTGAGTTCAAGGGATGGAAAAGAACTCCCAACACTCTATGAAGTTGTTCAATGTAACTCACAAGTATGCTTCGTTCACCCTAAATAGTGGTGCAGTGTAAAATATACTTGTCCAGTTTTCAAGTGTTGTACAACTTTGTCATTTTATTGTCTCAGTTCTACAGTGTCCTCTAAAGCTGTCATATTAGCTTTGGTTGAGTATTTCAGATGTGAAGCAGACTAAATAGAGACATCTCCACAACTCCTCATTTTCAGCAAGGTAATCATCCTTATCAAGATGTTTTTTAAAGGCTTATTTTCAGGTTTCCTAAAAAACATCTCTACCCTTTACAGTTTCTTCTTAGCTTGATGTTCAGTCTGCATTTGCTCTTTCCCATAAAGCCCACACCAACAGCCACTACTTTTTCCTGTCAAAAAGAGTTTAGTGGGTGAATTTTTGCCCAAGGAAATTATATGTGTTTCCCTTTGTGGGACACACTGCAGCCTGTACTTTCTGTGCTAGAACAGGCTGGTTTAGTCTAATTCTTTTCCCTTTCTTCATGTAACTTTACATGACCAGGAAATAAAAATTGATAGGAGACATCTAGTTTAACATTTTGTTAAACTTCTTGAAAAAGTTTGTCTCTATTACCAATGTGATACAGAAAATGTTCTTTAAGGTTACTAGGTCTTTTACATAGTGGGATACAATACTTTATTATGTAAACTCAGTCTTCTTTAAGACTTGTCTTAAAAAAAAATGCTCAAATACTGCAAAATATCATGTTATTTTGAGTTTAAATTCCTTTAATGCCAAGAACTACACTTCTAAATGGGAATAAAATTGCTATAATTTAAGTAGCGCACAAAAGTCCACTTGAAGTAACTAACTTTCTTTCAGCTAAATTCTCTAAAAGGTCTCATGTCATACATGTTCCAAGAGCTTTACTAACAAATACCAACTCCAGACAAAATGAAATTATCAGTTTATTTGGGATTTTGTATAAAACACAGCTGGGAATGATAACAACTTTTACAAAATAATAATATTGTCAAGATTGTTGTAGAGACCTTGTTTAGAAAGGGCAGCTCCGCTGCACTCCTGAGCCTTGGGGAAAAAGTCTTAGAACCACATTTATCACTTTCCATGGGAAGGCTCAGTCTCTAGGTCACAGAATTCATCTTTGTGAAAACACTGAGAATCCCCTACCCCTCTTGACTGAAGCTGTGACAAAACCAGATAAAAACTGCACATATCATGATGATGGAAAGAAATAAGAGAAAGACAGAATGCATGTTTCTGTGATGTAATGTTTAGCCTGCTGATCAGCAGTGGAAAAATAAGAACTAAGGTCTCAAGGTACGTTTCCCATGTAACATAAAATGGCTGTGCTAGGAACAAGAATTAGAATAAAGGCATCTCTGCTCCAGCATAAACAAGATCTTAGCTTATAGAGACCTGATTCTCCTTTTCTTGCTTTCCACTGCAGCTTTCTCTCCCAAAGTGCAAAGGTAACCTACAACCTTTTTATCCTACCCCACAAGTCCTGAGCTAAGAGGAAGTAAGCTGATCAGGGGGATCAGACTTTATATGACACAGATTAAAAATCAAAATGCTGCCAAATCATAAAAAATAAGCATCTCTTTTGTCCCAGCACCTGTGAGTATTCAGTGTATGTTAAACTGCAGAGAATTACTAGTCTCTGAAGCTGATCTTTATTTCCCCAAGTGGAAGATTACAGCTTTGATCTTACTATTTTCCCTTGTGATTGAGCGGTCATAGATGACTTCTACCTCACATGCTGTGGAGGTCACTACCCCATCACTGAACAGGAAAACACCACCCCATTTTCACACTGAATGCTAACACACTGTGTGGAGACATCTTTTATCATTGTCATTCTGCCAAAACATTATTTCCTGTATTATTTAAGTTATCAGGTCATCAGCTGCACAGTTATTTCTCAGAAAGTTGGCTTAGATTAATCAAATACTAAAACTACAGACTCAACATTAGGGAATATCAGTACAGGGAATCTGTTCCATGCCACCTTTCTCCTACAACCATGTAACCTTTGTAGTACACTACTATCATTGCTAGTTGCATGCCACAAGCTTTGTACTGAATTAGCTTGGCCTCTGGACTGAAGTTTGCCAGGCCTGCTCTACCTGAGCTTTCCTGGCCTGCCTGCAGCTTTGTTTTACTTGAGTTAGCTGTACCAGCAATATTTTTAATTGTCTAGGTCTCTATGGCTTATTTGTTCCACTTTTGTTTATCTTTGTATGGTATTGCCATGGTTTTACAAACCTAGCATAATAATGTAGCATAGAAAATACAAGTTTCATATATAAATAGAGGTCTTAGAGATGAAGACAGAGGATGTGGTGTGGAGCAGTACAGGCATGGGATGACAAAAGATGGGGCACAGACAGGCTCTGGAGGCCCCACAGCTGTAAACAATTCCCCAGTAGTCTCATTGAAGAAATGGAGACCTGGAGATGGCCAAAACAGAGCTTAGTGCCAGCAAAGGGTACAAAAAAATACTATCTAAAATATGTAAAAGATACCAAGCATAATAAATTGTGATTAACAGGGACCTTCAGACCAACAGAAAAAAAAAAAAAAAAAAAGAACTAAGATGTACAAGCGTGTTAGCTAAAATATAAAAAGATCCAAGTGGATCCTACAGTAAAGGTGAAATCATCAGCATGGGCATCATATCTCTCTCAGTGAAGGACTTCAGGTGCTGACAACTCATAACACTCCCCACTCCCCACCACCAGAATAAAAACACTGACATAATGACCAGAAGAGCAGAGGAAAGGTGACTATAACATCAGGAACAGAGTAGAAACTAAGTGCACATATAACAATTTTAACTGTTGTCTTATTCCTGCTTTTGCTGTAATAGCTAGATCTGGACTAATAATGATTACATTCTTACATTTCGGTTATTTAACAATAATTTTTTGGCTTTATATATATGTAGGCATGCATATGCATATCTCAGGTGCTCTTCCTCTTTGTCCATGAAACAAGATTTTGAGTATAACTACATGCTAGGTTCTTAAGAGTTTGGTTCTCACTGGGAACAGCTCCATGGGTTATACTAGATCTCTGCTACTAAAGGTCTGGAAAGGAATTCAAGTAGAACAAAACAAAACAAAATTTCCAAATGCACAAGCAGAAACTACAGGTAAGTATTAAAATTCAGACACACTATTCCAACACTACTGAACTTGCATGGTAGCTATTTTACTTGCTATACTTTATTAAAATCCTTTCATCCTCTTCTCAGCAGATATTTAAGCTTAAAAAAAAATCTGCAGTAAAACAATGCCACCTAACCAGCATAGCTTATTTTGTTGCACCAGAATATCCCTATCTGGATGGCAGTCCCATAAAACGTGGTTTTGATATAGAACCAGGAGGAACCGCAGTTCTGAGAATTCTTCTGCCAGTGTCAATGACAAAATAGTTGGAAGTACTTTACTGTGGGCCTAATGTTCTAGCAAAGAAATCCTCCCAAAAGTACTCTGGTAACATTTATGTCACAGCATGAGTGGCAGGGCTGATGGAATGAAACAATCCATGGTCTAGTTTTATCCTGCTGGGCAAATTTTTGTTGCTGTGTGCTGAAATCCAAAAGTGATTAGCATACCAGAAAGACATGTTCTGCCATCCCTAGTTCTTTGTCAGAAAAGATAAGCTTCATTTTAGGTAGCGTTTCAGAAATCTTGGATCAAGGAAGACTGATGAAAACCCCTGCAGCAATTAAGTCCAATGTCAGCCTTAAAACCAGTATAGGAGTCCCAGATCTCCCAGTCTCTGCTTACAAGAGGAGAGAAAAAGAATACAAATCACAGCTTTAAAAAAAAATTACAACTGTAGGAGAAAATAAGACAATTTTTATTTTTTTTATTTTTGCACCTTCTGTAGTCATTTGCATGAACATAATGTGGTGTTAAATCACCCCAACAGATGAGGAAAAAAGAGTTCTGAATTGTAGCCTTGTTTATTGATTTTGAATAAAATAAAAGTATGTGACTGTCTGGAGAAAAGGTCAACAGCTTCAAAAGCACAGACATCCATTCAGATACACATTGAAGTGTTACCTATAGCTTTTAGCCCCTAATGCCTCAAAGGAGGCCAGATTACTCATATAACCAGTTAAAAAAAAAAAAAAAGAAAACTAAAACAACAGGCAACTGAGAACAGCCAAATTAAGCCCAGCTACTGCCTTATTTGGGTACCTTTAATGACCCACTAGATGCATGCCTGTAGTCCACAGAGGACATGTGGAACTGAGCTGCCAAATGTAGGCATCTTAACAGGCTTCAACTGTAGGCACTGAAAATAATTCTCTCTTTCTGTCACCACAGTGTAAACATGCATTCAAACCACTCTGAATGAGAAGAAATTGCACATAACGCTTGCACTTTTTTTTGTCCTTTAATCATGCAAGATGGAGATGGAAATGTTTATACATTTCCATTTTATATTATTTAATGAATGTTTAGCTGTTTTAAACGGTGGAAGTGTATTACTGCCTTTGGAAGTTGTTTTACAACACAAAGATTCTTGCAGAAAAGGAGGTTTCCCTTTCTGTTTTCCTATTTAAGTTAATTGCAAAAGATATTCCTTTCTATTATGATAATACCTCCATCAATTTCTGTTGTGCTAATGAACTTACATTTTCAGAAATATATCTACATGTATTCAAATTACTTGTATCACTTACCATTTAGAAAAATTAAGTTTTTATAATTTTTCCTTATAAAGCAGTTCCTTCTACTCACCAAAGAAGCCTATTTCTTTTCACCCCTCTTAATATAAGACAGTTTTTTCCTTCTGTGCTGGCATGTCCATCATTTACCATCTACTCAAAATTCAGTGTTGCTATGAACATTGCTTGGATTCCTCCCTCTTTAGTTTTCTTACATAAAGAAAAGTTGACTGCCTGTAAAACAGAGTACCTGTAAGCTGAAGAAGGCTACACATGGTGTAGTGTCTGGTTATAGTCAACATTTCTCATAAAACCTGTCTGTGCTGCCTTTTACAGATCATATCATATCTACATAATCCTGTCAACAGAATAAAACTAGGTGCAAGAATTGGCCTTGGCCCTAATACTCACTTAAAGCCATCTCCCCTTATCTCAGTACCTTGACATGCATGATCACATGAACCTCTATGTCTCCTGCTCCACACCAGGAGCGCTGGTTATCTTCCAAACACTCAGGTTTTGCATAGCTAGCATCGTTGTTCCCCCTGCATCTTTTATTCTATAAGACAAGGCACTGATCCAGGTTACATTTATTTTTCTCCCTAATGAAAGCTCCTCATAAAAGTATGCCTATGCTACTCAGCTAAATGCTAATATGTAACATAAAGGATACATCAGGACAGCAATCTACTCTTAGAGGCTACCAGATGACCAGCTTATCAAGAATTAAAGGATAGTATAGAAAATCCTACATTCCCAGAGAAACCTTCTTATACTATTACCAGTGTCACTATATCCAGGATATTAATTCAGCCCTCTTCTTCATCACTCTATCATTACGTTATGGATAATCAAATGCCTGCAGTATGATACTGCATGAAACGATGCAGACTCATTTAAAGCAATACGGTGAGATTACTGACACATTTCCAACACAGGATAGGAATATTCCTTTCTCTGCTATTAACATTTGCTAAAAAAAAAAAAATAAAAAAATAAAAAAAAATCCAGGTCCTTTATCAGCTCAGAGTTTTCACATAACTGAAATTAGCAGCATTAATCTTCTCTTCTGCAATAAAAAAGCATGTATAAAAATTACACGGCGATAGCCTTAATACCATCCATTTTCCAATTCAAATGCTAAGCTAGACTCTCACACTCCTTCTTGGACATATTACTCTAGCATGGTAGATTTGTCACTATAGCAGGAAAATGCTTTTCTTTTGTGCCTTGACTCCTTTTTAAGTCAGCTGAAGATCACATTATTTCTCCACATTTTAAACTTTGAAAAAAAAAGGGAAATGTGGGGTACAGGGAAAACAGTAATTTTCTTTTTTTCTAAAGAGTGCATTAAAAGATCAGCAGCACACACGGGGAAAAGCACAGCAATGCTGTAAAATAACCCAATGTCCTGTATTTAAAAATGAAAAAGATTTTATACAAATTCATTCCATTAGGTTAGCTTGCTTTTCTTTTCACAGATACTGGCAGCTAGGATTTGCATAAAGTAGAACTTCAGTTTTGCTTGCCTTATTCTGACATTCTGAGCCTAACAAAGGCTGCCTACGATTTCCAGGTCTTTTTGCCCTTCAAGTAAACCGTAATAAGCAAAGGGAAGATGCACACAAGGGCCCCCGCATTAAAACACTGCTCTTCCTGCAACAGGAGGAGATTGCCATCTACTGGTCTCTGGCCTCTACATGAAGTCAGGCAAAGAGTATCGAGACAGGATCTCTGCAGTGACTTTGTTTAAAGCAGATGATATTTTTCTTCTCCCCGTTCTTCAGAAGCATATTCAAAGCATAGATTTGCATAAATAAGCACTTATTTGAAAATAAAGCCAGACTATGTGGTCACCTGTTCTAATCTAGCTGTGCTGGGAGTTGATGCAATAGATGTATGATGTAAAGTTCTGCTATTTCAAAGATAAAGCTCCATGACAACGATATAATAGTATAGAGATTCTGATACATGTATGGACCACAACATACATCTCTGCTGAAACGTGATTCCTCTGAATGGCAAGAGAGTGCTGTTTTGTCAGAAAAGTGTAAGCTGGAAAGCAGGGCTGTGCAGACAGCCTGAGGACGTGCTCTGCCGTGATGGCATGTGAAGTCTTGCAAGTTTCTGCATCGCTTTGGTATCCTCACTGTAGTAGTAGTGGCTTTTGGCAGAGGGTGTCATGTGTGCTGGAGAATACACTGAGCCTTGCCACTGCAGCTGCCAGGTGATGCATAAAAACTTGGGCAGTGATGCATAAAAACACCTATGACTTCATGCTTCTGCATAAAATATTCCTGCACACAACTGCTCGGCTCACCCCTCTGTTGGGCATTGCGCCTTTCTCACAATGCTGACAGAAAGGCATAGATGCCCATTCACTGTCTAGTGAAATTGCCCATGTAAATTAGGATAGCGCTAAAATACCGCACTGCGAACAGAAGGAGCTGACACAGGCACATATTCCATCTCACCAGCTCTGCTCAGGGCCACTGACCTCTCATGGGGTAGACAGACAGTACAGCAGCACTTAAATTGTGACATGGCAATTGGCCACTGGATATTTTTCAGAGTCGTGGGAGAGAAGTGTGCAGCAGTATTGTGGTCCAGCTTTGTTCCCTGCAGAGCTGCACATAGGCTGCACAAACACAAGCAAACACGCGTTTGCTGCCCTGTGCTGATGCATTACACTTTTCTGTCAGTTTTCTAGTTCAATAGTAAAAAGCCTTGAGACAGCACAAAAGGCTTTTAAACAGGAATATAGGAGTAGTCTAGGTATAGATGGCATAGAATACATCGAATAGTATTTTGCACAGTAACAGTCCTTTAAGGGAGCAGGGCACCTGAACACACAGCAGCACTAGATCATAGTCTGCAGCATCACCAATAAATACATGAGTCTTGAAATGCCTAAGACTCATAAGTAACCATTGCTCCAACATGCCCGAGAGCTTAAATCAGCACCCCCTGACATCCAGAGTGCCTACCTGTGATCCCTGTGAAGAAACTCTGGGCAAAGAAGCAGGCTGAGACAACTGAAAACCAGAAATATTTCTTACCCATTCTCATAGCTAATTTAGATGTAAGGCAATTAATCACTAAATGCTGTACTCTGCATTACATTTCAGTTTAACAGGAGCATAAGCCTAACATAGCATCAATACCCACATACCTCTGTGTGTGTGCATGCATGCGCAGACATGTACATCTCTATAGCTTAGAATTTCTGGTTTGGCATTTGTTTTCTATCTAGAACACTACCTTTTGAGAGACCAAACTCTCAGAAATAGGCATTTCCATGCAAAAGTTAAAGGAAATATTTCATATATGAAAAATGCTTTCAGTAATTATTTCCCTTATTTTTCAAGCCACTAAGGAAAAAATCTAAGAAACTGAAAACCTGTTTTAAATGCCTTCTGTTCCTTAATATATTGTTCAAAATTCTTAATGCTACAATGCACTGGAATTCATGTTTGCAGTCATTTCTCTATAACTATTTCATCTCTTTCCTAATCAGTATGCTGGATGGCTGCTATTTAGTACGTATCCCTTAGACTGATTCCTTCCTCCCAGATGAATTGTTTAACATTTTTCTACATTAAACTGCATTTGCTACCTGGTAGTTCACTTACTGAAATGATCCAGAATCTTCTGTGGTTTGATTTGTTTTTTACTACCTGCTTCATTTCTTTTAGAAAACAAAAAAATACATAAATAAATGTGATGAAAACAACCGTAAATAAACAAAATTTTGTTTTTAAAAAGGTTCCAAATGGCTTCTGTTTGTTATACAGCATTTTCCCTAGGATAAGATTAGAATGCTCTTTTTCATTTGAAACTAAAATGAATACTTTGAATTAAATGTGTCTGTAAAAATATCAAAGACAATTCTGAAATAATGCAGTCAGATATAAATTGAGTGAATGTATATCTCTTGGTTTTGTAGGCATATATTTACAACCTATAAAGAAAAAGTAAGATCATCAAGGACCCAGCCAATGTTTTCTTAGTTTTAGAGCTTGCTCAGAAGAGGAATGAAGTGTTATTTTCAAAATGTGTATCTAGCCAGTACTTCCATATTACAGTGCAATACCTTTACGATCAAACAGACACGATAAATCTAAGTCCTGCCCTATGCTGATCCCATATGAGGTGTATTTAAAACATGCTTTCACTGGCTTTTTTATTTGAGCGGAAAGCAATTTATATTGCAATGCCTATTATCTGATTAGGCTGAGATTTTATTAACCCATCTAATGCACTGCTCCTTTATCTGACTTTCATTTGCAGTAGTGCAAGTCTTGTTTCCACTGTCCCCTCAATTTGTAACAATAAGTAAGCTTTGTTTTACTTAGAATTTATTAAAGGGCAGAAATGGCAAATTCTCTCCACAGTAGTCACCCAACCAGTTAAGTAGTAAATTGCTTTATGGAACATGTATAGCTCCACCAACCAGATCAAGATCCCTGCTGCCCTGTTTTTAAATGGCCCTCCACATTTGTGTTCACCTAATTGTGTTGCAGCTTTTTGCAAAGTGGGTGACATTCACTTCTGTGCACCAAAAGGGTTATTGGTCTTCTTAAGACTTAATACAAATATTAAATGAATGCTATTCTGGTTTCCCCCATGCCCCTGAAATGCCGGGAGCATATTTTAATGACCCAATTTCCTTCGTGCCTTTACAAAGGTGTCTGGTTTTCTTTGAATCTTGCTGGTTTTACTTCTTATCACAGTCTTCCCTGTGGACATGTTAGGCTGGCAAGTGTTGCAGGATGGAGCATGTTGTAATTTCTTACGTTTGTGCTCCCTGCTTTAATCAGAATGGCACGTATAGAAACCTCTCCTGATAGAATTTATCCTGTCTTTCCAGAGCTCTCAGATCTATAGGTTCAATCACACTGAACACATGTGTGCTGCACATTCCTTTTCCTCCTGCACAGCCTTGCATAAAGATCATGGTATGAATCCATGCCCTCTCTGTGCTCGGTGTAACCAGAGGGGACCCCACTGCATACAGAAGTCTAACCACACATAACCCTTCCTTTGTCTGGCAGTCCAGTAGCCAAGCAGTTTGCAGGCTGCTGCTGCCATTAGCTGCATTTTTCAGTTTGTGCTAATTCACAGTGGTGTTACTGGATGCCCCTCTCTGACCATCATCAGGCTTTTTTGAGATGTTACCTACCAATCTATACAGCAGCTCCCGTTACTGCAGTATTTCAGTATTTACTGGCTTTACCGCCACACTTCTGTAAGACTGGAAAATAAAAGAGAAACAGCATGGACACAAAGAGAGAAGTAATTGTGCTGCCACACAAAGATCTTGGGCAAAACAAGGCAGGGGTCCAAGTGTCCAGCATTTTAAATCAGCATCCATCTCACTTCATCCTATTTCTCTGCACTGTTTGCAGCACAAATCATGTAACTCTACAAAGGACACACAAGGATTAGAAAAAGAGAGAGAAATACATGTCTTTGTTTGTAGAGTATGGACATTAGGAGCTGCTTGCATCTGAAGGGACAGAGTTTCAGCTGGTATAAACTGTCCTGATTTTATTGACATCAGTGAAGCTACATTATTTACACCAGTTTAGGACCTATCTCAGAAGCTTTGGCAACTGAACATTTCCAGACAAATAAAAAGGAGGCTGCCAGGACACTTGTTTATGACTTAAAAATAATGAGCAGGATCCCACAAGGATCTAGGTAGCAAATTTTTAAGCTATGAGGGCAAGACCTAGGGACAAATCTGGGGCTGAAAAGCATTCCATCCAAAGACTGATGCCACACAAAATGAGCTACCTAGCAACAACAAACAGACTCCCTGGTGCTAATGAATTTAAACATAGCATAGATACATTACCACCTATGTCTCCTTCCCTCCAAATCACCCAGATGAGCTCCTATGCAATAAAATGAAGACAACAGACGTTTCTGAATCCGAAGCTGCATTCGGTGTTTCACCATTTTTACCCTAAGTTCTTTGTAAACTGTGTCTGCTAACACAATTTCTTTCAGAACAGGATCCTCCTGTCAGCCTTTTCACCTCACTCCTGCTCTGCTCTGCATCATCAGCTTTGACATGCAGTAGTAGTATGTTGGTGGAAAGACAGAAAAAGGAGGAGACCTAACAAGAAATCATTTCTCTTTTGACCTGAGATTGTAAAACTTAGGGAGCATTCTGGCACTGTGTAAGGTTAAAATTACAGCAAGTAGCAAATAGCATATCACAGCAGCAAGTATAAAGCACTGTCTTTTTTTTCTGTCTGTGCAGTAAGTGGGATGAGAGTTTTTATTTTATACTTCATTTACACCTTGCTGAAAAATGGCAGAAGTTTCATCTCCTCCCACTTCTGCAGCAGCACAATATGTGTAACAGCAGCAGCTCCCACATCGCTTACTGGAAGCTCGGGCCTGATGCCGATCACCGGTTCATAGCTACTCTTCCTGCATGACATTCCCAGATGCTAGAAAACATCTTTTATTTTCTTATTAAAGCTTGTTGCAGAACTAACAGCTGACTGAAAAGCTGCTTGAGACTTTTAATCACATAAACTAAAAACACTGAGGTTTTCCTCAACAGCTCTTCATAAGGAAAAATAGGAGAGCAAATTAACATAAAACCTGTTTAGAAAAAATGCTGATATTAAGAGGACATGCATTTGGACATAAAACAGTCTCAAGCAAGCAGAAAGGGGTGAAGTATATCCTTTGTTTATCAGTATTGGTTCACTGAAAATGTAGTGAAAATCTATAAACGTTCCAGAGGACTCAGAGAAAACTCATGCTAAACAAGGTCAGAGGACTGTTAAAAATAGCCAGTGCTACTCACAAAAGGTAAACATAGAGGACTTAAGTCCTGCGCAAGCCCAAGAGTCCTGCAAGGTGCTCAAGGCCATTGCCTGGGTTGACAGTTTAAAAGGCAGCCAATAAATCAGAGTAATGAAAGGACACTGCTCTTAGGCCAAACTCTTCTTCAGTCTGAAACCTTCAAAAAGCTAGTAAGATGACCCACGAGATTAGCAATGACCTCAGAACTATTTTCATTCAAGATAATCAGTTTGAAACTGGTTATGTTGGTAGTGACTGAGTACTGCTACTTCTGAGAACTCCAAAGTGTTCCAGATTTTCTCATAGTCCTGGTTGTCCATCACTACAGATATACTCAAGTGACCAAGAGCTGAAGCTACGTATTATTTTAATAAGTTACTCCTATATCCTGTCCATGTGAAATATTTTTCAGCAAAACTTTCACACTACCATTCTACCATGGCAGAGGGGAGCACAACAGGACCACCATTTCAAACATAACATGTCAGTGAACCTTGTGTGTTATGAGCTGGAGGGCTGACATGTCAAGTCTGTGTCCATTACAGTGAAATGGTGTTTGTAGAGATAAGTAGAGGAGATAGAAGCTCTGTGAACATTTGGGAGATACAAAAAAAAAAAAAGTCACTGTCATGAATAGAATGACAATAAAAACCTCAGTGTCTGCATAAGCAGATTATCTATCCACATAAAAAGTATTCTCCAGGTAAAATTGTTGCATTGTAGTTATATATATATTCTTCTCTTTTAATCTTTTATTTAGTCTAAATTAACTAAAAAAGAAAAATGCTTTTAATTAAAAACCCTAAAATTTACTCAATTAAAAATGACAGTCATTTTGACTATTAAAAAAAAAAATCTAACAATTCCATATGTTGAAAAATTTATCAAAACTGATTCTGGACATTAAGTTCTGATTCAACAAATAGTAATTTGAGGAAAAAAAATAAATAAAAACAAAAAATCAACTGTCAAAATATTACCAGCTTAGTACAGTTATTATCCACATAAGCAAATTTTGTTGCCCTTCCAAATAACAGTTGAAGTATATTTGCAAGCTATTGCAAATGACTGTTATTTAATAAATAACAGAATTAAAAAGGTCCAGAGGACTTTTTCCCAGGCAAACATGTTGCAGATTTAAGAGTCCTATATCCTAATGGAGCCCTAAGTTTAGCTTTCAGAACATGACACTCTAAATTACCCCATTACATTGATATCACATTTTTTTTCAGATTATAACTATAGGGTTTGTCAGTAACAGTCTCTTTCAGAGCGTTAGGACCTGCACATGCACAGCAGTACTCACACCCTCAGCATGCTGCAGGGGCAGCTTCATTTCTTTCATGTCTGCAGTGAGAGATATCTTATGGATCTCATCACTGTGGTCCAAAAAAGCCCAGGAGTTGTTTGATACACAGAGCTTGAGTCTCTTGCCTGTAAAAGAGCCCTCCTGCACTTTAAGATACACGCATGACAATGTTCTGAAACCTGAACTGCCTAAACCAAAGCCAGATTGTTGACAAATCTAGCACAGAACCATCAAAAGAGGATTGCATATTAGTGAAAATTTCAGAGGCTGGTAAGTCTTTGTCTAGATTCAGTTCAGCTCTAAAGTCTAAAGACTCATCAGAATTCCCATGGCTAAGATCAGAGAAATCCTATTGATGCATATCCCATGCATTCGAAAGCAGAAAATACTACTCAGATAACAAGAGTCTTTTCTTCCAGGACAGTTAGGGATTCCACGCCACTCACTCATTGCCCCACCAAATCCCACCTGCAATGGCTCTCGTGAGCATACAGAACATCTGACAATTAAAGAAGCAGCTATCCCATAAGAATAAATGGTAGCTGGTCATGTTCTCACTGCCAGAACAGACTGCAAAAGGAATTGCACAGAAACTTGCCAGACAGAAAAACTAAAGGACTCGTCCGAAGAGGAGGCTGGCAGGTATGGTAAACTTAGGCTACTAGGTGAATCAAAGCAAAAGAACACTTATAAAATGGAAAGGAAAAATACCTATGGAAAACACCATAAAACTTTTACATGGTTAACTGATATGGAAAATCACTGTTATACTCTTACAAATCTTTAGTCTATGGAAATACTGATTACAGCAAGTCTTTTTGAGTTTAATAGTTTTATGCAAAAAGAGTTCACAAAAACCCTGGAAAATAGCTTAAGCACCCTGAATTAGGTGGACTGAATGCAGAGTCCTGTACTCTGTCAGATACTAAGGCCATAGTCAAATGCTGAGTTGACTGTCCAGAGGTTTAGGCTACTGAATTTACACAAAAATTGAAAATGAGGATGCCAAAGTTGCTTTAAGCTTTCTAATCCTCCTGCATCTCTTAGTTGCAAAGAACTCAACTTTCTGAACATTTTCACACTACAAAAGCATTTGGAAAGGTAGTGGTTGATACTCCTGCTTTTTCAAGATCCAACGTCTTTCAGAACTCTTCTTCCTCCTTCCAACGCAAGATCAACGGCAACATAGAGCGCAGATTTACCTTACATAGCACACTAACATTAACAGCCACTAAATTAATTTATTAGGTAAGATGGAAGGGAAGGATGCTTCAAAGTCTGAAGGGCTGATACAATTTGAGAAATTAAGAGCAAATACCTTGGGCCAGAGGAATCAGCTGAATTCAAAGTGATCACATGTGAGGTTTGACATCAGTGCCAACATTTGGACTTCTGTTTTATGCTACTTGTAATGCCTTTTGGTCTTCCTATGTATTTATATCTTTTTTGGCATAGATGATCCTTACCCAATTAAAAAGAAACAACCAAACAAACAAAAACTAAAAAGCAGAAGTAGGAAAACTCTGCTTACGACAAATTACTTGGAGGAGCATGGAAAATAAATTTTCTTGTGTTCTTTCCTAAACTAAGTTCAGAGACTAAGGCAAGGAATATATTTTAAGTGGGCTGAAACACAGTGGTCCTTTTAGTAGCAGAATGGAGAATGATACTAATGTGCTTCCTGTGGACTCCAAATCCACTGAAATTGTGAGAAAAATAAACAACTGTATGGAAAGGCTGAAATGACACAATAGTGTCTACGAGCTGTGCAAATGTAGGCACTCTGGGCTCTCAAATAATGTTGCTGTTTACAAATCCTCCCAGTAATGTCTGCTGTCTTACATTTGTGACATTCTCACACCCTTAATGTGTTTAAGCATGAAAACAAGAGCAATATATAGCACTGAAAACATCAATTATATAATTGCATGTATATCTGACTTAAAAAAAAAAAAAGCCTTGACAGAAATAAGCATTTTCCCATGAAAAACTTCAGTTTATTCCAAAGCCATTTTTATCGTCAATAACAACAGAGTTTCAACAAGATACTGTGAACAGCTAGTTTTGTCTTAGCTGATCATCACCTCTTCCCACACCCAGGAAGTTATGATGTTACCATCTGTGCCAGAAAAATTTGTTTGGGAATGTATTAACCAGAAATGCAATAGCTGTAAATGACTTGCAGGTTTTAATTTCGCTGTGATATTTCATAATTTTGAAATTAAAAACATGTACACACACAAAAAAATTATGTACATACCATCTTAAAGATACATACACACATATGTAGATATTTCTTATTTGTCCTTACTCATCCTGTTAATATGCTTTAAGTCAGAAAATACACAGAGTAACAATGTTCTAAAACTAAACATTATAACCTGCGTTGTATTTACGACAGAATAATACGTCTACAGTTTTTGCAAATCAGTTACTTTCTTTTCTTATAAGGAAAAGGGTTTTTTTCCTATATAATGTGTCTTTTGATCTTTAAAAGAGACACTCATTACTCCCAGGATATAAATTACTTGAAAGCACAAATAGATCTTTGGACTACAATTTTAAGGTCACTGACATAAAACATTTCTTCCATCTTCTTGACAGTAGTTTTCTGAAAGCTATTACTGAAATGAGAACAATTATATACATTTTTAAAGCATTTGTATGTAAAAAAACTGCTTATCAGTGTCTAGACACTGTGTTCCATAAAATGCATGGATCCACATGTTGCCTCTGAATGCTGGGTTTAGCCTTTGGATCTTTGATTTAGCTGACAGATGCGCATGATCTCAAACCATTGGTTAGCTCCCTTGTAGCTAAATAGCTCTTCAGATATGTATGCCAGAACTATTCCAGCTGAGGGAGCAAATTCAGTTCATTACATTTCCTCCAGATCTGGATGTTTTAAGTGGCAGCTTAGTAAGGATAAAAACTCTATCTCTAGTCCAACTTTATTGCTCTTGCTTGATACATAAGCCAGTTCTATTTTGTTCCAGGAGTCATGAACATCACAAATGTTTAAGTTCAGGCTTACAACTCTGACGGCCTTGTTTATGAGAATCTAAAATAGAGTTTAGCCTGTAATATTTACCTTTTCTTCCTGCAACAATTGTTAGGCTGGATACATAACAATTTTGAAGTAATATAATCAATGAAGTATAAAAGAGTAAATGATGCAAAGCAACGGTTACATGGAAGCACCACATAGTGGGAGATGACAAGGTACTTTGTTCTATGACAATCAGAGTATAATAACTCTGAAGATTGTAAAAGTTTATTTCGTTCCCTGCTCAGGTTCACATTTCAAAAACATAAACTCATATAGAAGACTATTTGTGCGTGAAAGACAATTTTGTACATGATTATATTCACATCAAAAAGCAATTAACATCAAGAATTCCCCTTGTCAGACATTGAAGTGCTGCTAAAAATTAGTAGTCAAAATCACAGAAAAGTATTCTTTTTTTAAAGCAATGATTTCTACATTAAATCTAAGAAATTTGAGTTGTAACACAAAGGCTTGATCTTCACTATTGAAGACTGGAGTAATATTAACTGCAGATTAAATCTCTCAACAGATGACTAAACTTATGATTAAACTTCTTTTGGTTTTGGTTAAGACTTGGAGTGATGTCATGCAACAAGCATGTTTCAACACTGGTACAGATGCACAAAATGAAATGCTTCCAGGTCATCTGCTCCTTTGCCCCAGAGAGGGAAGACCCTTCCCAGCACATACCATTTGCTTCTGGGGCCACAGCCTCAGCACAGGTTTTGGCTGAAGTCACCAGTGGATGGTCTGGCCCCACTCCACTCTCTCCCCTTGCAGATGTAGTCTGGGTTCTCTGGGTTCTCATGGCAAAAGCGTAAGAGCAAGCCAAGTGGCTCACAGAGGAGTGATCACAAGGTAATTCATTACCTGCTGTTGCAAAGAAGGTTAAAGGCTCCTTGTGGTGAAGGCAGCTGGGGACTGTCTCTGATCCTACTGCAACATCAAAAGAGATGCAGGGAGAGGCCCTCCATCCGCAACTCCTGCTCCTGCTGCAGGACCTGAGGGTGACTAGGCTGGTGCACACACCTCACATTAGCTTAAAAAGAAGCTTAAGGAGAATGAAGAGAGAATGAGAATCTGATCAGCAATGACTGAGACTGAATATGTATGGGATCTGAATAAGTAGGTGCCTTTTCATATAAACATCCTAACTTCAATTCGGAAGATGGGTACAGCTTCTTCACAAGCCTGATGGGAATCTGATTACTGCTGATAACCCCATCTCTGGGCCAGCAGAGAGCAGGCTTCTTGCCACCTCTGCAAATTACCACCTCTTGACTTTACTCCTCTCTGTGGCTCAGGGATAACTCAAGGAATCATTTTGTTTCTGTCCCACAAGTCAGGACACAGATACAGACTCATCTTGAGTCTTTGGAACCTGTGACTGCTGAATTCAGGAAATCTTGTTCCAGCCAAAAATCCCTCCAAAATCTTTCGCTACTTCCATACACTTTCTATTGTGAACACGCACTCATTAAATAACACATTCAAAAATCAGAATTTTGTAAATCTCTGAAACAAATCCAGCTCTACTGAATGTCCTCTACTCCACTGCCAGCTCAACAACAGTCAGTCTCCTTACCAGTGGTAAGCCCATGGTAGAACAGACCTCCCACTATAAGCAGAGCCTTGAAATAAATGTTTATCATTTAAAGAGAGAAAATAAATTATTTTAAAATGTTTTTCACCAGCCAGGCTCAGTGTGTCATCCAACTCATATAAAAATGGATGTTTCTACACAATTACTTGTACTCTGGACTCAACTGCTTCATCTAATAATCGATGCCTCCCACTTACACACATTTGCATAAGTTCTTTAGCCTCTTCTACTGGTTAGATTGTAAAAATCATGTGTGTGGATATGTAGGAGTAGACATACACATATACATCCAGGGCAAGACTGTTTATTCAGAATAAATGATTTGGCCGTAAAGGAAATTAATTAGCTGGGTGGATAATTCATAATTCAAATACCTGTAGAACCTCTGAGAAAAACAACATCGGAGATAATACATGTGAGTGAAATGCCTTTTTTCAAGCCTCATTTCACAAAACTCATAGAGCCTGCTTAACTAGAAAAGAAAAAAATGTCTCAGCCATATTTCACTTAACCCACTGAAAGGGCTCATATGATAAAAAGCAGTGGTTTTATTTTCCAAGCATCTCAACAGAAAAGTAACTTAATGTCATTTTGGAAAGTCACATCTTCTAAAAAATCCAACACCTGGAAGTATTTGGGCATGGAGGGGTTTCAATAATAACAATTACTTTTCCCTGCATTCAGCCTTGATATATCTTTCATTTACACCAGTATATTAACCCTTTAATGAGACCTCTCTCCTTCTGAATTCAGATACTGAAACATAAAAGCACTCACCTCATTTCCAGAGCACCGGTAAACAGCTTGCTTCTAGATACAGTCCATTTAAAACAGAGCTGAAAGTGTCAAGTGAAATGATTAAATTTAAGTTCCACAAATTTCACAAAGAACACCATTAGTCAACAGCCACCATTAAGACAAATGCATAAAACTAAGGATTTCAATTCAGTTTTGTCCACTGGTCTTACTTATCACTATTACTGAGTATTTTACAGTGTAAAATCTGCAAGTGTGCCAGGCATTGTGTAAATACTGTGCAGATACATTAACTAGCAGTCAGCCTCTATGATGAACAGTATCTATATGCTGCAACAGATAAGGCAGACAAAAGGCAGAATCAATGCAGGAGCAAGAGGTGAGGAAATGATGCCTGAAGGTTAAATTTCCTGATACAGGAATTCTACGTTAGGAACCAAACTCAGCACCTTCATTCCTACTGACGTTACCGAACTGTTTTCAGCGAGGATTTATCTCTACACCTCTGCAGACAGCAATATGGCAAAGACAAATCACAAGTTTGCTGTTGCACCAGGATGAATCAGCAGGCCTGACGAGGAGGCTGATGAGAATTTAGACCACTCGCTGCCATACTCACACAGCCGTCCTCTGGCATTAGTTTCTTCAACTTAGATTTTAGCATGGTCAAAGTTAGACCTGTGAGATTGAAAGGCTTCAGGTGTTGCAATTGTCCCGGAAGGGACCAGAAGGCAGAAGTGGAGCTGACTGAATTCTAGAGGAGTGCTTCGCTACTTGAGGTCAGGAAGGAAAGGCGTACGCACCTGCAGGCCCTGCGGACAGTGCCGCCGCCTCCTCCTCTCGCTGGGAACGCAGGGCCCTCCTGGGGCATCGGAGCGCGCCTGCCCCTCAGCGCCTGGGGGCGGCGGCCGGCGCCGTGTAACAGAGATGCAACCGGCGGGTCATGAAGCCGCAACCGGCGCCTTTGCCCCTCCGCATCGTCCCCCCGCTGCGGGGGCCGGGGGCAGCAGGGGGACGGGTTGGCGGGGCCCGGGGTCGGGAGGAGGCCGGCGGGAGCGCGTATGGGCGCGGTCCGAGGGC
>JAAGNO010024986.1:0-19338 GCA_033439905.1 Ceryle rudis
TGTCATGCTGTTGGGTCATAGGCTGGACTTGATGATCCTGGAGGTCTATTCCAGCCTCAGAAATTCTGTGATTCTGTCTTGGGTACACTTCCATGGCTTGGGGTTTGAATCTTCTTTTAGAGAAATGCAAGCACTCTGAGCTGTCTGAGCTGAAGGGGGATAGAGATGGGACAAGGCATATTTTTCTCCAGTGGCCTCCATGCTAGAGAACAGTCCTGAGCACATCTAATTCACTGGTCTAGAAGCAGCCACTGTGCAGCATATGTCACTAATCTACCTGAAGCTTCCCTGAAGCAGAGGCTCAGCACGGAGAAGAAATGTAGAGTGGTTCTGAGCAGATGGCAGCACGTCCAGAAATCTCAAAGCCATATCCACAACAGGGAAGCATGTCTAAAACTTCTGGTCATGCAACTGCCAGGTGGAAAGCATCAAGGCTGCCAGTACCACAAGAGTTCTTGAAATTCCAGGCATGTTCTTTAAAATCGTGATCAGGGTTTCTGTTAGAAAAGGGATTCTGTTAGAAATTTAGGTCTACAGTAGCCTTATTTTTTTAATCTGTATTAATGACTTACATATTTAAAGTCCATCTTGGTTCTGATAAAACACTTCAGTCAGTATTTGGCTCTAGCCTCTTGCTGCTCTGTGTGGATGTGTTGCCTCAGCAGTGTTAACAGGAGTAGAAAGCAATAAAAGTTTGTTTTTGTTTTAAATAGTGTAAGCCAATCTACCCAAGAATACACACAGAGAGTTGTTACACTATTTAACAAGGTGCCATTTTTACATGGTCACTTTTTAATAATAAGTACATTATCCTGCTAGATGTGCCAAATAACATAAGTTTTCTTTCCTCTAACTAAAGATCATACTGTGAGGACTTTCTCTGCCAGAAAATAGGATTATTTATATCTAGTAAAAACTTCTATGAACTAGTTAGTGTTGCCAAGTGCTTACACTTTTGCTGCAGATGGTTATGTTAGGGCAGAGTTTCTCTTTTAAAAAGTCACTTCTATACTTGAAAATGTACATTAACAAAAGAATAAAATTTAGAAATAAACCATAAATGTAGTTACAGTGTTGTGGTCATCTAAATTGTGAGGGAAATATAAGCACTTATTCAAACCCACCACAGAGTTAGAGTGCTCATTTCACTAAAGACAAAACTAAAACCATGAATACTACTAATTAAGCAATCAGCATTTTAAAATTGTAAGACCTAAGACTCATGCTAAATCAGTGACAGCCTACTAAGTACCCCTTCAGTGCTAGTACCAACTGATTCCTTGCTCAGATACACGGAGAAAATTGCATTCCTGCTTGAATCAGCAGAGAGAAACATTTTCATTGACAAATGTGCTCCTATTGCAAGTGATAGGCAGCACAGGCATCCAATATACATGCCTATACCACATTTATCCAAATTGGGATAAATGGTTAATTGGTTAATTGGGAGGAGAGAAAAAAGAATAGGTTGAAGAACTTGGAAGTGTGACTGTGGGAGGGTAGACCTCCTCCTGGCATTATAGCACTCAAAAACCACTCTTCTAATGGCAGAGGAAACTTGGATGGCTAAGGAATTCCAATGTATGTAGCCAACAGCACATAAGGCAAGCGTTATATCTAGCTGTTTTCAATTCCCCAGCTCAAATGACCAAAGCCTCATTCATAACAGAGGCAGACTGTAGCATGAATCCAGACCTCTATTTTTGCATGCAGCAAGAAGCTTTTCACCACTCTGCTGTCAGGTTTAAGCTCTGTTTAACATCATGAGGAAAAGCATGATTGGAAGAGCTATGGGCCATTTTTGTCATAACATAAGTGATGGTGAAATGGAGGCAGATGTTGGATATAAAATTGACAGTGTAAATCATTAGACGTGTTTGTGTGGATATCCCAACATCTTAAGTTGACCATCATGGTGTTGTTGCTGCTTCTCTAACAGTAGTGTCTATGAGAAGTGTAACTGGATGCATAGAACTTGTTTTCTGGCTCTTAAACTGTCTCTAATAAAGAGACTTTTTAACTTCTGTTATAAATTATAAGAATTGATAGGAAATTCTGAAGGGGAATAATTGAAGCTTAAAGTGGACATTAGGAAAAACCTGTCCTGGGAGGACAGTGTAAAACTGGCAATCACAGAGGCTGTGGGATCTCCATCCCTAGAGGTTTCTTGAAAATCTTTTGGGATTTCCAAGAATCAGCTAGAAATAAGTCAAGGCCAATATGATGTAGTTTTGACAATAGTCCCACTGTGATTAGGCTGTTGTGACTTACTTCACCTGAAGACTTTAATAGCTAAATAGATAATAAATTTAATATTTGTTTCAAGTATTTTTTCCAAGACCCCATAGCATGGAGTACATCCTTGGAATAAGTCTCAACAAATAAGGGCTGGATGAAGGATGATTTCTCTACAAGTGAGTATCAGCAACAGTTTCCTAATGCTCTTGGTTGTCCATGGTGAGAGTGCTCAGAACAGAGTGCAGCTATCAAATTGAGTTTTGGAAAACAAAAATTATAATATGTCTGTTGTTTTGATACTGTTAATAATTGTGTACTCTCTTTGACAGTTTTTTTTGTAGCTTGTCCATCTTAACTGATATTTTGCATGCCATACAGCATCATTTCCTCTTTGAATCCTTTGATCATCTCCATTTATCCTTTCACATCACATTCAAGCTGCTTATACTCACATCATACTATCCATACTGATCTCTTATTTCCTCCCTTTCTCTTAAATGTTCTTCACTATTCCAAATGCATTTCTTTCTGTCCCTCCTGCTGCTTCTGTTAGTTAAAAATAAGCAGTAATGTTCATTATTTGTTTTATGCTTCTATCTTCTTTCACACTGCATATTTGTTTCATCTCTGTATTTTTCTCTCTCATTATGTAGGTAAATTCTTCAGGGAAAGAATCATTTTGAAAAAATGTTGTGTATGTTTTTTTTCTATTTATGACTCAGGGTCATAGGACATATAAGGACAGCAATAACCATTAGATTGTTTCTTCTTTGTCTGCCATTCTCGCTGAAGCATATTCCTTTTACCAGTACGTAGAACTTTTCTCTATAACTGTGTTCCAAATATCATCTCCCCTAATATTTTTAGATGAAAATTTGACCATGACTTTTATGTTTGTCTTGACAATTGTTTAGTCCACTATATTTAGACCTGAATGTTATATTGGAAAAAAATGTGTGTACTATTTAGATAATTTACTTTAATATGTTGGGTTTAAACATAACTGTTCCGGATTTTAAGCATTTTGGCAAATGACACACCTTTTAGACAAATGTGGTTCACACTGGCTATACTCTGTAATTTTAAAAAGTATTTCAGCTTTATTAACACCTGTCCTTCAATCTTGTCTATTCTTGTATTTGGAGGGAGAGAAGCAGACAGTACACTTAGACTACTGAGGAACCTTGCTTGAAAAACATAAATGCTTAAGAAAATCCACTTCAGTTTAAGCAACACTCCTAAACCTGCCAACTGTATACTGTTTTCTTGAATCACACACAAACTGTTCAACTAGTCCTCTTTTATCTAGAAGCTGTTAGTTCTCTAAAGACCACCATTGCACTGAAAATAAGAAATTATCTAATCAGCTGTCAGCTGTCAGCCATTAGCTTATTGAAATATAGAAGATTATTAGAAATTACCTCTTGTTTTAGGCAGTCTTACGCCTCCAGTGTTCTAGATAACTCCAGTAGGATTTCTTCCTCTAAACTCACCTACTTTGGAGGAGACATTTTTCTGGCACTTCCCAGTTGTACAGCCAATATATCTTGAACCATAGAAAACATTTCTTTTATATGACAAATCAATTTCATCTTGATAGAGTTTCTTTGCTACTAAAATCAGCTATGTTTTGTAGATAATTTTCTGATTATTCATTGTTTTATTAATAGGGAGCTGTTTGAATCTAAGCATACACTTTAATTCTCCTTCAGTTGAAAGGTTTTCTCTTGAACAACGCAAAAGCTGATTCAAAGTCATGGTGCAGTGTCAGAAGATCATAGCCATCTTTTCCTATTTTCCTTTTACTATGCAAACGAATGACACAAATAATTTCTGCATCTTTCCTAAACACTAAGTGGAAAAATGTATTCGTAGACAGATGGACTTCTCTATCCACATGGACCTTTTGTCTCATCTCAGCTGCAAGCTGTTCAAGTCACTTTCCAGTAAGACCATTAGACCTTTCAGCTGGCACTGCTTTCACTTATCTTCTACATCCTCTAGTCCGGTTCCAGTGTCTCTGGTCTGTTATTTAATTTGGCAGACAAACACACTCAACTGACCCAAATACATTTTCTGGCCTCCCAAGATTTATTGGCTGCCAGTATCCTTCAGCAGAGGAAATAAGAAGGACTTGCTTTGTTAATGTATCTCATTCATTAATCTGCTGAGGAAAGTTTTTCTTGTTTCCATCTTAAATAGTGAATTGTGACTCATTAAGATGTTTCTTGTCCTAAAATAACACCAATTTCTTATTTTAAAAAGATGACCTAAGAGATTATGACATACTGCTTTATAGAACCTTTAGGAAGTGGCAGCTCCCAGGGAAAAAAAATAATAATTCTAGAATACAAAAGCAAAGAGTTTATCAGCAGCTCCCAATTATGATATTTTTGTTATCTTGGTTATGCTAAGAGATTTGACTACACAGTATTTTGCAGCCATACAATGACCAAAATATCTCCTCCTGCATTTCCTACCAGGCTTCCATGCAATGTTGGTCTAATCTGCCAATCTCAGTAAAGGAAAAGTATTTAGTTGAAAACATTTAGTTGAAAAGCATCCTCAGGGAATACCTTTTCAGTCGGCCCAAATGATGAACAATACTAAAGTTTGTATCAGACCTTCTTCTCTGTTGCATGAATATAAGCAGGTACATAAAGTAAATATTAATTTTTTCAGAAGATTTCAAGGATTGTAAATACTATACTCATAGCTATTTTCTCATCCATATAGGGTTACAGAATAACAATATATATGCATAGATTAATTCATGCATGTCATTTTGCATTTGTGGAGATGGTTCCTATGGAAATTTTTCATATATATATTGGCTTGAATTTTTAACATTTAGAATGATTGTTTTTTAAATCATTATCTTTAGAACATTATTTGCACACTTCATCTACAGTGTTTATTAAATTGCTTCTCTTTGCATCCAGCTGACTTGTGTAAAACTAGTGCATTAAAACCAGCAATTTAAAAATTGTAGACTGTTATTCAAGCAGAGCTAGACGTCTCTATCCACCTTTCTCATTACGGCGCCTGAATAGGGAAACGTGTATTTACAAGACAAACATCTTTTGACTCTGAACTGTGGGCCACCATTATCCAGAATACTGCTTCATATATATTTTAATACTAAGCAAGAGAAGAAACTATTGTAACATCTGATAAACCCAAAATACTAGTGAATCTTATTTAGCAGGAAATGCTTAACTCTTCTGCCAAGGGAATATCAAAATTTGTTGTGACATTTCTAAGGGTAACATTACGAAGCACTCACATTGTGCTAGAAAAGAGTGTCTCACATGTCTTTATGGAACAAAGAAGTTATAATCAACAAAGCAGCAAGAAGAACACTTTGATTTGCAAAAGGTAGCTAATGCTAATTTTTTAACTACATACAGTCCTTGTTCCAATTCATAATTAGAGAGTCTAATCAGAAGGTCTGTCAATTAGCACTGAAAGTAATTTGGTCACATGGCCTAGTAATGCCTGAAGATTGGTTTAGACCAGTAAGGTAGCATGGCAGCCAGCAACCTGTCCTTATTATCCTGATGCATTGCAAGCTACAGTCTTCCTGTTTTCACTGGTTTAATTGCCATTTACTTGTGAAGATTTTCCCTACAAATTCATTTGCCACTAGATGCCATGAAAGGTCCAACAGGCTGCAGAGGAGACTGAAATCCACCCATAGACACTGTTGTACTAATTGTTGCTTTGCTTGATGTTCAGAAGATGCATGTCTCTACAGCATGGGGGAGGCAAGCAGAAGTCAAGCTTCTGTTGTACTTGGCTATGTAGTGAATGGAGCTAACAACATCATCAGATGCTTAATAAAAAAGGTCACAATGTCTGCAGCTGATTTGGTGAATTGTTGAATTCCTTTAAGCTCAGCAAAAATAATTTAAGGCAAACATATCAGGGAATTCCTGTGGGCCTATAGCTTCTGAAGAAAATCTTTCCACTGGGATGGAAGGAGCACAAGAAAGGTATACTTGCGACAGCATCTCACTCCGCTGCATCCTGGTTTAGACCACGAATGAGTAAAAATTTTTATAAAAATTCCCAGCTTAATAAGTCAAGGACAGTTATAAGATGTTTTAAAATCCTGGTATGGGTCTGTAACTGCTGGGAAAAAAATCTGCTGGCTTTGAGGGGAGGGAGAGTTGACAGGAGGGAAGAATGAAACTACTTTGTATGCTGGGTTTAATTTGTCCCTCAAAGCTCCTGCTTCCTTAATCTTTATTTTAATGGGAATCATTTATACAGTCTTAAAATTGGATTGTACCTAGCATTCCTAACCCTCATGCCAAGAGTGATATCAAACTGCATTGTTCAAGGAGATATTAGAGGGCTGTTTGGGAGGTGCAATCCCATCAGTGAAGCTTCCTTTAATTAAGCTGTGATATTCTTTAGAAACACATAGCATGTTGTTTTCTGGTATGTCTGATGCATCAAGAAGAGCTTTGGCTGGGTATGGGAATCTTGCTACTTCCCAGAAATGCTTAGAGCAACACTCAGTGAAAGCAATGTGTGGCTAATCTTTTTTGATGTGTGTCATCCTGGCTTGTATCAGAAATTGTATGAACAGCAGGACTAGGGAAGTAATCCTGCCCCTGTACTTGGCAGTGGTGAGGCCCCACCTCAAGTACTCTGTTCAGTTTTGGGCACCTCAATACAGAAAGGACATTAAGGTGCTGGAGTGGGTCCAAAGGAGGGCAACAAGGCTGGTGACGAGTTTGGAAAACATACACTAGGGGGAGCAACTGAGGGAGCTGGGGCTGTTTAGTCTGGGGAAGAGGAGACTGAGGGGAGACCTTATTGCTTTCTAGAAATACCTGAAAGGAGGTTATAGCAAAAGTGGGGTTGGTCTCTTATCACTGGTGACAGCTGACAGGACAAGGGGAAATGGCCTCAAGTTGTGCCAGGGCAAGTTTAGATTGGGTATCAGGAAAAATTTCTTTACAGAAAGGGTTGTTAAGCACTGGAACAGGCTCCCCGGGGATGTGGTTGAGTCACCATCCCTGAATGCTTTTAAAAATCATTTACATGTGGTGCTCAGGGACATGGTTTAGCAGGGGGTAGTTAGAGTTAGGTTGAGATTGGACTAGATGATCTTGAAGGTCTTTTCCAACCTGAGCTATTTTCTATGTTCAAACTTGGGGATATTTACATGCAAAAACAGTATGCAGAGGTTGAAAGTCTGACAAGTATTTATCAAGTATTTGAGTGTACGACCATTTTGAATAAACCTGAGAAATTCTTGTGTCCCATGAATTTTTACAAGCTAAAATGGTTTAAGTAGAGCAAATCCTTTTTTAGGTTACATTATTTATGAAGTATAAAACTCTGTGTTTGCTAATGATTCTTTTTATGGACAGTGAAGCACTGCAAAGCAGTATTCATTATTATTACCTACTACTTTACTGATTGGATTATATTTCAGCACAAGAGACTTATCAAAAAAATACTGTTATTGCTGTCAATTGTCATAACTTGTGGATATTGTCTTGACAAATAATTTAAATATGGAGTAGATGAGCAAAATAATTTTAACAGTGTGGAAGGGTTTCATATTGTCCTGGTTTGAGTTAAAAGAGAATCAAATTAATTAAAATCAGTAATGTTACTTTTCAGCTCAGCCTCTTCTAACTTACTGAAATTTCTAAAGTTAACGGCAGATTTTCAGAGACAGTGTCTGCTTCCAGCAGGGATAATGCTTGATGTTTAGAGTTACCAGCAAGGACTGGTGTGCAGAAAGGCTCTTGCTTATACTTGCTGCTGTGCAGACTGAGGTCACTGCTAAATGTTGTGTACCATGTTGAGGGTGCAGAAAGTAGAAAGCTGCACCTGCAGGGAGATGTGGACAGGACGGGTGACCCTAAAGTGACCAATGAGGTATTCCATCCATATATGTCATATTTGGTATTAGACTGAGGGATCACAAGGGTGATCCAGTCTGCCTTTGATCCTGATCTGTGTGTTCCTGAATCCAGTTCCAGAATCCAACTCCTGAATCCAGTTCCCATCTGCTGCTGAATCCAGTCTGGGATATCCCCAACACCTGCTCCACAGCTTTAGGGGTGACAGTGACATAACTGACATTAGGAGGATTGGTTTTGTATATATTAATTTTATTATTATTTTAATTAAAGCTATTTTAATTTTCTTTTCCATTCCGTAAGTTTCTCTCCCTTACTCCATTTCTCTTCACCTTTGGGAAGGGAGACGAGTTAATCACAGAATCATCGGAGTTGGAAAGGACCTCTAGAGATCATCTAGTCCAAACCCCCCCCCCCTCCAAAGAGCACATTACACAGGATCACATCCAGGCAGGTTTTGAGTAACTCCAGTGATGAATAGAGAATATCTGTCATTTGTCTAGTGACTGGCCCAGCTCTAAAGCATGACACATAAAGATATACTTTGTGTTGTTTGTGCCAGAGACAAATACATAGGTTATTTCCTCAGTTTCCTGGGTACACGTGCAGTAGTTTTAGGAAATGCTTGATTAACCTCTCCATGTAAGTCAAAGGAGCAACTGATGTGAACGTGTCTGTAGTTTAAAGTAGTGATGGTTCCTTTTTTTTTTTTTTTTTCAATAGGCTTCCATAATCTCTGGCATTATGACAATCCACTGCACTCTTGTAAACATCCTGTTTGCAAGTTGATTCATGCAGACCACTCTACCTCCCTGCACTTTGATGAAATTACACCCCGGAATTCACAGTCAGGCAGAGCCCAGAAATACTTTGCTTTGTGGTCTGACAAGACCAGTTGTTATGACTTAAAAGGGAGAAATGAGAATAAACTTCTCATGGAGGCACAAAAATCATTACCCACCCAATAGCACATGTAGAAAGAAGGATAGAAAATAGGTACCGAAGATATCCAAATAATGGTAGTAATGATATAGACCAAAGAGGAAGAAAGAAAGATTAAGCACGTCCAGAATTGGAAAGTGAGATGTGTCAGAGAACATCTGCAAAGAACAAATATTTCAATGAGAAGCTGCCATACTTACTGTTATATAAAGGTAAAAGACATTATTAATACAGAAGTGAACTGTTTCTTCTGAGAAAAATTATTTCCTGAAAAATTATTTCACCCTTCAGTGTTGGCCAGTGGGGATCTGGGGAGGGAAATACCTTGGGAAAATAAAGCTAAAAAGTAGAAAGTAAGGAAGATTTAGGTCCTTTGATTAAGATTTTTGTTTGTTTGCTTGTGTTGTTTCCTTTTGTGTTTTCAAGCTTTTGTTTTTAAAGATGGGAAAGTTTGAAAAATACACCAGCCTCCCCAAAAAGATTTGAGTTTGGGGATAATAAGAAGAGAAAAAATATTTTCCTTATCTCCAAGTGGGACTAAAGATACAGATTGTCTCCAATCACAGATCAGTCTTTTATTACAATTCTTTGGCACAGGAAATTATATGTAATAAGGATTATTTTGAGCTTTTTTGTCATTTGACCTTGTTGCATGTAGCAGGGTTATCAAGAATGCACCTGTTGTTTATGTCTGTTCAACAAATTACTTGGCTTTGGCAAAGAGAAAACACAGCTAAATAAATTTCATATTTAGCACCTAAAACATGTCTTTTCATTATGTGCAGAAATGGGTACATATTGTTGTTGCTTCCATCATGGCTCTCCTGTTTGAAGACATCAGCATGGCAATCGAGAGCTGAGTAAGGGCTCCTGGCATGTCTAACCGTTTTTATTAAGCCTACCTGCAAAGCCTGTCATTGCAGATCTGTACGTTATCTGTATCAGTGCCACTTCCAGTGTGCACCGCAGTCTTGTGTGGTCATTACTAAGATTTCTTCAGCTGAGGAACTTGTGGCATTTTGTGCCTTTTCAACCACTGTTCCAACTGCTGACATTGTCACAGAGCTATATCAGGTAGATGCTCTGTTCTTTTTCGTATCTGCATTATTGTTGCAGAAGGATGCAGGCATGGATTTTGGGGTCACATTTCAAGCTGTGTGTTTGATCTCTTAAGTTAGAGTTGGATACCAGAGATGAAAGGGTGTATCCTAGCACCTTGAATAGTGGAGTGGAAAAATCTCTTCCATATTGCATTCTTTGCTAATTCCCTCTCTTAGTGCATGACAATTAACTCAGTCTGATGGGCTGACATCACCACTCAGTCAACTAAAAGTGACCCAAAGAACATCAACTTAAGAAAGTGTAAGCCTGTATGGAACTTGCTGCAGCCCTCCAGCACCACATCAGGCAAGTAAAGGTTCTCAGGCAACCTCTGAAATACACAGCTGTTTCTCACAGTGATCTTTTCAGACACACACAAAAATACATTTCCTCCATGTGAAATAGTACTGTAGAGATATCAATAGCTATTATTAGAATAAGGAACCATGTATGCTCTTTTCTTCCCAGTATAATGAGGTCACACCTTCTTTACAGAAGTTTGGTAGATATCTATACAATTACATCTATGACAATTGCAAGCAAAATAGAGCTTAAGGTGGTACCACCTTCAAACCACCTCAAATATTGTCTCAGATTAGCAGAAATAAAAGATCTCATTGTAAAAATTAAAGAATAGACTATTTCATGTCTCTGGAAAGAAATAGCAATTCACCCTTACACTTTTCATTTTAGATTCTGTGATTATAGCAAAGTCATGAGTATATATTGTTTAATGGTTGTCCTTTAACTCCCATAAAGAGTCCAGGGGTGTGTAATGAGAATGAACTACATGTAAAGAATCAGACCTATAGAAAAAGACCAGAGGAATAATGTTCATTTGGTCTATTTAAAGAGATGACTGCGGTGTGAAAGGAGAGATTGGCTAACATTCTTCATACATTTTAAAGGTAACTGCCAAAGAAGAACATAAACTACGCTCCTCATTCTCTGAGAACAGTACTAGAGGTAATAAGCATAAGTTGTAGCAAGGAAGATTTATATTAGACATTATAAAAAAAAATACCAACTTCCTGATGGTTATTACTAGAATAGCTTGCCCTGCAATTGTGAAATTACTATCACTGATTGGTTTTAGGAATCAGTAAGATGATCATCTTTCAGGAATGGCTCAGAAGCAGATGATCTTGTCTTTGGGTAGAGGGCTGAATTATGACTTGTAATGTCATGTCTACCCTTACTTTCTATAATTCCACACCTGGCCTGGTCAAAAGCTGAAGAGGCTGGCATAGTGGTATGTTATCAGGAGCTGGATTAGTATGCCTGCCAGCATAGTATGTCTGATGTAGGATAGCTGGCATATAATATATCTGGCAAACATTGCTGTCTCAGTGTATCTGTTGGATCCCATATATACTATGGCAAGATTTTAATATTTAATTAATTTCCAAAAATGTTGCACAAGAGGCAAAGAGGAGAAATAAACTCTAAGAGGACAGGCAAAAGTCTTCATGAAAACATGAGCTCATACTAATATTATTTCAGATTGAGGAAACTTTGACAGAATCAGTTCTCTGAAGTGCCTTGACAGAATCAATTCTCTGAAGTGCCTTGACAGAAGGGATTAGGTTTCTGAGCTGAGGAATTTGTTCTTGTCTATATGAGTGTAGAAAAGTTTCAACCGCTCGCTGACTTGTTAGAAAATCCAGTAATGGAAAGGGTTAATCTGGGGTAGTCACTGGCAGTTTGTCCTGTCCAGAAGCTTCCTCAGTGACCACCTTCAGTATGAGAAACTCTCAAACCTCACATGTCAGGAACAGGAAGGAAAACTTGAGTGAATTTTATCTAGAGGTTGAATTAGAATGCAAGAGCTTGCTGTCAGCAGAACTGGTTCATCTCTCCATATCTCGCACAGCTTGGACAGCCTGCTGTGACTACAATATCCCAACAGACACACTTCTGCCATTTCAAAGGAGATTTTGCTTTTAGTTCTGCTACTGGTGTATGTAACTCGGTCTCAGTAGACATTGCCTTGGTGACACTAATAGTATCACTCTCATACTTTGATAGAGACAGTACTGTAAATCAACACGTGCACTCATGCATATTCAACTGATTAACTGTGTTTCTACTCATTTAGGTATTTATTTGTAAGCAGTTAGCGAAAACACAATAAAGATGAAACATTAATTTAATATTTAAATTTTTATTTCCCATCTGATCACCTTCTTGTATTTTATGCCAACTAAGTGGAAGCAGAAGTCTCTGTGTCAGCAAAAGATGGAGGTATAACCAGTGCTCCCCAGAGTGGAAAAGATTTAGCCTCTGCTGTTAGAGACATTTAGGAAAGCATCTGACAGGTTTCTTCTGGCTTCTCCCATCTCTGTTTTGTTATATAAAAGGTCTACTTAAGTCATAACCTTCAAATTAGAGCGCCCTTTATACAAGAAAAAAAAAAAAAAACATTATAAAGGCCACTCTAACATATATAAAATCAGTCTGTGTTGATTATATGTACATTCATATGTATTCAGTGTTATTTGTCAAAACTGCAAAAATCGAGCTTTCTTATGTTATATATTTTTATGTGTGTGTGCATATTTATATATACACATATGTATTCATATAAACAGATCATGCACAGCATAAGGTAAAATTTTCTAGTCATGATTAATATAAAACTCTACATATAACTATATATACAGTTATGCATATATAAACTATATACACAAAAATGTAATAAAATATGGAAGCTAACACCTATCTGAACACTACTTTTCTTCCACATTAGTGTTACTTCCAAAAATTGTTCAATGGATCCAGCCTCAGAAAGAGCTTCACATAATTTCATAAGACTTTTTGGATCACTTGCTACAGTATGCTTCCTGGCTTTTCAAGACACTTGAGTCTATACAAGGGTCTGTTCTGCTTTTCTGTCTGTCTTCTCCAGTGCTACCTTCAATGTGAATATTGAAACATATTTCTCATTTGGCCGTTATACTAAAGTTAGAGGGACAGGGCTGCTGGATCCTATTTTTTTTTCAAGTACCAAAAAGATACCTGAAAATGAAAAACATTTTTCATTTTTCAATGAAAAACATTGAAAACCATACTTCTGGGACACCCAGTAATCACTGCACATTTAAGTCAGTATTTTCTTATAGTTTTAGGCAAAAGCAGAACTTACAAAATCCTTTTTGAATAGAGTTCATGTTGGGTTGAAGGAAATAGTCCAGAAAAATTGAAACCAACTGTTCCAGAATATTTAATTTCCAGCCATTTGTGATAAAATGAAAGACACAAAGCACAAACATAATAAACTATGGGCAGAAAGGAGGACTATTGCTTTTGAGCTCACTGCTTAGAATAGAGGTGGTGAGAGACAAGTATTCAATTAACTTTCTGCTTTCAGTGCCTGATAATACTACATATGGGGCACCCCATAATATAGTGTTATCAGGCACTGAAAGCAAATATTCAAGGCATTATGGTTACTTTTTGTTACTGTGGTATATGTTACTTTTTGCACTGTGATTTGAACTTTAGAGGGCTTGTTTGCATCTGCCACGCTTGGCCAGCCACATGGTCCCAAATCTGTTTAATTGAGATAGATCAGGGAAGATGGTGGATGATTGTTCTAACTTAGTTCTGTCTTGATACTGGGGTTAACACAAAACCTGATATAATTTGTCCATAGAGCACTACTTTGGGATGTAGATGTGGTGTTAGAGCACTCATTCTCTGCTGTGGGCTTAATATTGTAAATCGAAGCCATAAGTATAGTGTAGATTAGATCCGAGACAGGAATGAGTAAACAGAAGGTATGGTTACTGGTCAACATCCTTGACCAGACTGAGTTCTAGTATTCTATAGCTATACATATAGTGCAGAGTGGATGGAGCACACTTCAAAGAGCAAACTCATACTTTATCTCAGGAAACAAATGTGAGGGGGTTCAAAGAAGAGATATAACAGTGTTGTGAGAGGCTAATTCGGATTGCTTGATCCAGCAAATGGGAAAAAGCTGACTGAGAAAGGGACCACTTTGAAACTGGGTTTGGAACAGCAAGTTGGTAATGACTCGGTAAGACTGATAAAACCGTCAGCCTTAAAGAGAAAGCCCTCAAAAATGTACTTAAGCCGAACACACTAAAAACAAATAAACAAAAAAAACACAAACAGGAAATGTGATAATATTTATTTAAAAAATGTTATTGCAGAATCCCAGTGAGTTCTATATTAACTACAGACAATCTGACTTTTCTTCTTTTTTCCCCAAATTGATTCTTTATAGGATTTGATTTTTTTCTTTTCTTGTTTCCATGGTATTTATTATCCAGCCATTTGATTTCTATTCTGGGTTGAGTGTAGAATGAAAAGCTTGAGTGCTGGGGCTAGATTACTACTAGCTGTAAATCAGGACAGTAGCATCAATTTCAGTGAAGTCACTGTTTATTTATATCATCTGGCCTTTGAAATTTTATGATGTAAAACATTATGAAGAAACCTTGGAAAGGAAGTCCATTGCTTTGTTAGGCATCTTTGTGTTTCTTTGTATTAACTTTCAAAATAAATGGATAGTATAGGACAAAAAATGTACAGCCAGAATTCACTCACTTAATGCATTACAAAGGAGAAGAAAAAATAAGGGTGGGCTGGACAGCTCCAGGATGACTGAACAAATGATAAATGAAAGAACACAATGATTCCTTTTCATAGAATTTACCGATATTTTCATCACTTTTGTCCCTTTTCAATGGAAGATGTAGGACCTACAGTTTAGGTACTACAGCACTCAGCACAGGCAGTATGCATCTTGCACATGCACAGATGCCCACACCTGTGAAAACCTACAGTGATTTGCACTATTACAGCCTAAATCAGTGTGATGTTTTCTGCAGGTTTTTTTTTTCAATCTCCTCACTGAAATAAAAATATAGTCTGGGAGATTTCTTCTTTGAGACATGTTCAAATGGACAACCTGCCCACCAATGTGCTTATTTACCACTATATGAACTGCTTCCCATTTGTGATGTTATAACATCCCTATGGCAACAGCAGCACTTGCTTACAAGGGAAAGTCATTTTAGGAAAGTATTGAAATTATTTTTAGCTTCTTTTAGTGAGATCTAGCAGCTGTAAATGAAGTGAGCCAGCACTGTGTTACTAGTCAGGGCTTTGTAGAAGAAAGAACTACTGGTTTCAATCACAGTATTTTCATAATTACTTAATTATTTCTTTACTGTGATGAATACTTCAGTCCTCTTTCTGTCCATCTTCAGCCATTAAAATCAATGTAGATTTTATCACAGGGTTAATTAAAATTGAAATTGGAATTTAAGGTGGCATGACACCACCACAATGCTTATTTTTACTTTTATTCTAGTGTTTATTATTGACCTTAATTCTAAGATATTTATTTGGTCATAAGAACAACTGAAAATCATAACTGAAATTATGATAAAAACGATTAATTGTGAAAAAGATATAAGAATAAGGAAAAATGCTTCTCTAGTGAGAACGAATATAAATTTCTTCAGCTTGGATCTGTGTCACAGACTTGTATCTTTATGATCAACAATAGTGAAGATTTAAATCAGTTCAAAGGTCACTTTTCTTATCCTGCTTGCAGGCCAAAAAATTCAAAGCTATGTTTTCTCTTCAATGTATGTTGTGATAAAAGGAGAAATCACTAAGAAAGTTAACCATGATTTTCACACCCCATCAAAAGCAGAAAGGTGTTCTACTAACAAGCTCATGATTTATTAATGGTAGAAGAATAATTCCCCTTTAGTCTTGCCATAATCTGAGAGAGTACCGTTACAAAAATGACCAGCTTGTAAATCACAATTTCTATTTATTTCTCTCTTCTGTCACCTGTATTAAGCTACCTAGCGCACATATCTGTGATTTACCTCTCTTTCCCAAGTGTTGCAAGCATACTTGCATGCATCCTTTTTCACAGGAAAGCTTGAGAATGCTACATAAACTAAACTGTTTTCCTGGAAATAAATTAATATGCCTGCTTATGTATCTTCATAGGCAAAAGGGCAGAAACTGAAAAAAAAAAAAATTGTCAGATACTGTGACAGGTAAAGCTGTATTGCTTCAAAGTTAAGAGAAAACTCCTAGTCACTGAATTTATAATATCAAGGTAAGAGCTGAAGATGCCATGCAGCAATCAAACAGAGGAAGTTTAAGCTCCTGCATCAGGTGTCATAAGCAGTTTGAGCACTGAGACACTTTATCCATCCCAAAAGAGGGAATAAGAAGAACATATCTGAAATCTTTTTTCATAGAACATAAAAACCCCTCCAGTGGCAGCAAGTTCTAAAAGTTCGATACATGCTATGTAAAGAAGTACTTCCTTCTAGATATTTTAAGATGGGTATTTTGAGCCTTTCTCCTGAATTTAAGGACCAACATGCTCCTTCAGGAACATGAATGTTTTGTTGAATGCTTGCCAGCATGCTCAGAGCCTTGTTTATTATGCATAAAATAACTATAATGATTTGATATACTTGAATCCTAAGAATAAAGACACTTTTTTTTTTTTTCCCCTTTCTCTAAGCCCCCTCAATGTATAGATTTAGTGTGTTTCATAATGCTCTTAGATTTTTTTTTGGCAGCTGTACTCAAGAACATTTTTGGCATGAACACTTCTTGGCAGTAATACAAACTTTTGTTAGACTATATATATTATTTCTTTTCAATTGTTCTGATTTACTATATAAATGTGTGTGTCGCTCCCAGTTGTCTTGTAATGGATTATAGTCAAAATGCTTAACTTATTGCATTAACAAGCAAGGAATTTCCATGCACATGTTTTACTTGCATTCAAAGATCTACACATTTATCTACTCCAAGTGTTTTTGCTCATAAAGCATAAGACAACCCTGAGAACAGTCATTTCTTTCTCAACTATATTAGCCCAATAAACTTTCTCTCTCTGCTTTTGCCAACATACTTGATTTTTTTCTGGGAATATACATTACTGGCAAAGAAAAAAAAAAAAAAAGGTTTGATTTCCTCCCATCTATTGTTACACAATATATTTAGATAATCAAAAATATGTTCTATAATGTCAGTTCTGCTTATAGTATTGGGAAATAGATCAGTAAATATTAGGAAATTAACAAAACAATTAATTCACATAAAGACACATATATTGTCAGTTTTAATGAGTTTTGTGTTAATATGCCATATTGTTCAATGGCAGATGTACATTGACACTATATATTATGTCTATGCAGTCACGGATTGTAGAAATTCAGAACTAGTTGTGCTTCTAATTAAAACAGTGTGAGTAAAATTTTTTGTCAAATGCATATCGGGAGTTACTTATCTTCCTGATAAATTCGATCTGCTTATACATTCTATTAGTTTATGTATAGTTTGCTTAATTATTTACTACAATATTTTCCATAAATTACTGTTTAGCTGACCATGTAATTTTTCCAGCTCCCCCTTAAAAAGAAAAAGCTACATCTGTTTACCCTTTCCTCGTCTTCTGGACGCTCAGTCATGCTCCACAAGATGTAAAAAATATTCATCTTGAGTCCTGGGACTGCTCAGTCCAGTTCCTAAAATGCAGCTGGTAATTATACTTAGAGTTATTTCCTTAAGAAACTGACAATTCTCTTCTGCCTTGGACTTTCTCTGACAGGGGGGTATTAGTTTCCAGTTCCTCAGGATCTATTGAAACCTATCTTCTTAAATTTTCTGGGTATATTATACCTTTTCCTTATTTTTCTTCCTACCTCAGTGATTCAGGATCACCACTGCCCAAATAGGATTCAGCCTTTGTCAGGTACTGTCTAGTGAGGAGAAGAACCACGAAATCACAGAATGTCTTGGATTGGAAGGGACCTTCAAGATCATCTAGTCCAACCTTCAACCCAACACTGCAAGCTCACCACTAAACCATGTCTCTAAGCACCAGGTCCACACGTCATTTAAATGCCTCCAGGGATGGTGACTCCACCACTGCCCTGGGCAGACCATTCCAATATTTGATAAACCTTTCAGTGAAGAAATGTTTCCTAATATCCAGCCTAAACCTCTCCTGGTGCAGCTTGCATCCATTCCCTCTGGTCCTGTCACACATCACCAGGGAAAAGAGGATGTCCCCTTCCTTTCTCCAACCTCCTTTCAGGTAGTTGTAGGGGGCAATAAGGTCTCCCCCCTCAGACTCCTCCAGACTAAACAACTCCAGATCCCTCAGCCGCTCCTCATAGAAGTTGTGCTCTGGGCCCTTCACAAGACTCATTGTCCTTTTCTGGACACGCTCCAGCACCTCAGTGTCCTTCTTATAGTGAGGGGCCCAGAATTGAACACAATATTCAAGGTGTGGCCTCACCAGTGCCGAGTACAGGGGGATGATCACCTCCCTGTTCCTGCTGGCCACAGTGTTTCTGATACAGGCCAGGATGCCATTGGCCTTCTTGGCCACCTGTGTGCACTGCTGACTCATAGTTAGTCAAGTATTGATCAATACCCCCAGGTCCTTTTCCAACTTTCAGCTTTCTAACCACACATCCCCAAGTCTGTAGCTTCCCATGGGGTTGTTATAAGTCAAGTGCAGGACCTGGCACTTGGCCTTGTTGATTAACCTTGGCCCATTGATCTAACATGTCTAGGTCCTGCTGTAAAGCTTCCCTACCCTCTAGCAGATCGACACACCCACCTAGCTTTCTCTCATCTGCAAATTTACAGAGGGTACGCTCAATCCCCTCATCCAGATCATTAATAAGGATATTAAAGAGAACAGGCCCCAGTACTGAGCCCTGGACAACACCACTTCTAACCGGACACCAGCCAGAAACCAGTCTTCTGTTGTAACCTTTACTTTCTCTATCAAATCCACAGATCAATCCATGAATCTACTGAATAGTTTCAAAATTCCTCTCCCAACATGTGCCCATTTAATGTCTCTCTAAAAAAAATTCAGTCCCCTGATTCAGAGAACTTAATTCCTACTTTACAAAAAGTTATACTCAGCTTGCTTGGCTCAGTGGTTCACCATAATCCTTAGTATGATATACTTTTCATCTTTTTGCTGTTATGCACCCTCTTTGAATCCAGCCACATTCTGGACTTCAGAGCAGATATGTGTCTTTGAGCTAGATAGAAACACTTGTTCCCTTTTCAGTTTTTATATAATTTATATTTAATATAATATAATTTATATAATTTAAATATTGTCTGCGTT
>JAAGNO010024987.1:0-20966 GCA_033439905.1 Ceryle rudis
CCCCTCGCGGGAGATTCCTCGAGAGCCGCGCGGCCGCCCCCACGGGGATACTGGGCACGGCCCCGCCACACTGGGAGCACTGGAGGCACCGTGGCGGTGACTGGGGGCACTGGACTGCGGCCCAGTGGCACCACAGTGGGTCCGGCTGCAAGCTGTTGGTGACCAGTGGCTCTGTGGCACTGGGCAGTGGCACCAGAGTGGTTCCCAGTAGCTCCAGGGCACTGCCCAGCAGCTGAGTCCCAGCTGCCTGCACTGGGAGCTGTCTGTACTGGGAGCTGCCTGCACTGGGAGCTGCCTGCACTGGGAGCTCCCTGCAGTGGGAGCTGCCTGCACTGGGACCTCCCTGGACTGGGAGCTGCCTGCACTGGGAGCTCCTGTACTGGGAACTGCCTGCACTGGGAGGTGCCTGCACCGGGAGCGGCCTGCATGGGGAGCGGCGGGACTGGGGGGGAAAGGAAGGTCCCGGAGCATCAGCAGAGCATCTGCCTGGCCAAGTTTGCGGCCGGGTCACCGCGGAGGAAGTGGGAGCAGCCGGGGAGCGGCTTTGTTGCATGCGGGGGGAAGAAGCTTGAGGTGATCTGCGTTGGGCTGCTGCTCAGGCGGCTTGACTCGGCTCCTTCAGAGCCCGTTCCCCCCAGACGCGGAGAAAACGTGCTGGGTTTTTATTTTAGGTTGAGCGCAACGCTGCGAAATCGGCACTTGGGACCTCTCGAAACTTTTTGTAACGTGATTTTTTAATTTTTTTAAATTTTGTTTTATTTTTATCCTTCCCCGCTGCCCTTCTGCTCGGCCGCTTTCTCAGGGTTTGCGGCTGCACCGGGGGATGTTTGCGCTGCAGGTCGGGGAGACCGGAGCGAGAAGGGCCGAGCGTTCGCTCGCAGCTCGGTGCCGCTGGGTGTGGCGAGGGGATGCGGCAGACTCGAGGCCTATACGGCAGCGTCGCCCAGTCATCGTCGGATTCAAACGGGGATCTATTTATATAGACCGGGCCCGGTTTCGCGATGAGCAAACTTCTCTCAGAAAGAGCAGTTGTAGTTTGAAGTGTTTAAAGCCAGGTTTACTGCAGCGTGATGTAAGATTGCTGCTAGTAAGTTTAAACTCGAGACGGGGAAGGTTTTGGTTCTGAAGATGCTGTTCCACTGCCAAAAACTTGTGTATCTTGCTATAGGTAGCTTGCTTTGTTGTGAGCTCTGCTTCCCTTGGAGGGGTGTGTTAAATGCCTGATCTGTGAACATATTAAACCCGAATTTAGATGGTGGGCTTGTTTTTTTTTTGTTGTTGTTGTTTTTGATTCTTCTTGGTAACTGTTACTTGGTCTCTCCCTCTCTTCTGTCTTTCATCCCTACATAGATTCAACAAAACCTCATTTATCTTACCCTTTCTAAAAAGTTGTGGGGTTTTGTTATATTTTTAAAGCTGGAGTCCCATATTCAATGAACTGTGTTCTTCCCCGCTTAGGATTTCAGCAGAGTATCCGAAAGGCTTCTTGAATAATATAACAGACGTCCAAGTTCTTTCTCGGTGTTTCAGGCTGTGGAGTAGCAAGCCTTGCGCGGTGCCTCCCCTTGCCCTCCTTATGGGGGGCCCTGCGTGTGATCCTCCTGTCGCTTCATTTTGTAAACTGAAAAGACAGGACTGTGCTGGACTTTTACAACTGTAAAGCTTTTTTCCTCTTCACTGGGGCTCGATTATCCCATCTGGTAGTGAATGTTTTATTGGCGTTATATATAGAAAGGTGCTGTTGCAGCTTGATTAACTTTTCCTGTACTTGAGAAGGACAAAGAAATTGGTAACTCAAGAAGATGAGTCGTAGCAGTACCATTATGGTATGTTTGCTTTTCTTTACAAGAACTGGTGAAACTTCCGATGCTCCTTTGTAGGATTTTGGAGGATTCATGAGCTCTTTTCAAACTTTTTATCTTTTTTTTTTTTTCCTCAGATCAGAAGAGATGGGCTTTCTCAGTTTTGAAAAGAGCTTAACCGAGTTGCTATTGCAACAGCAGCAATATCCTGTGTCTTTTGTTTTCCTTGGTAATAATTACACGTTAGTGACAAGTAATAAATAGGCTTGAAGGTTGATCTGTTTGTGAATGTGATTGTTGACTCTAAAACTGAAGGACATGGGTATTATTAAATCTGTATTATATGTCTCTGCAGAAATGACATCAGGGAAATATCAGATCAGACAAAGAAGTGTCAGTGGCTTGAAGATCACAGCCCTGCGAGTTCAGCTAGAGCACAGTGTTGCCATGGGTATGGTTTTGTGGGTCGCCCCTTGTCCCCCCCCGAGTCCTCGGATGATATTAGGAGAGGATTATGTCACTGATGTCCTTAAAGAACAAACGGGAAGCCTGTTGGTAGCATGCTTATGCCAGCGGATACTTACAGAAGCTTTAGTATCTGACTTTATCAGATTGTTTCTGAAAAGCTAATGACTCCTTTGGTCATATTCCATGTTGCTGGTCAGTGATCCTCGGGCAGCTCTGAGGAGTGTTGAACGCCACGGCTCAGCTCTGGGAACTGCAGAACCTCACCCTGACAGGATATCTGGAGATCTGTTTTAACAAGTTGCCTAATTTGTCTGTGGGAAACTTTGAAGGTTATGAGCAGTTTGGTGCTGTGGGTGAAAGCATCACTTTTTAGCCCCTGCCCACCGCGTTGTACGAGTCGGCCGTGGGCATCCTAGAGACTGGAGCAGGGAGACCGGGAGGTGAATTATCACATGCCAGGCTTCCATAAGCTGTGGAAACCAGCTCGGACCAGCCCTGGTATCTGTTTGTGCCGTGCCTTACAGTACTGGTGAGCCTTGCTTGAAGGTAGCAGTACTAATTCTGAAGTGCCAGAGCCTAGGGTACTCATCCGTTTCCCTTCCAGGGACACCAGACAGTTAATTCTAAGCTTTAAATACCAAAGTGTTGTTCAGTCTGTTCTTTCTATCGTGACATTGAACACCAACAGCGTAAGCACAAGACAAACTGATCCACAGAAATGCAGTGCAAATAGAAGCAACTTGGTCTTTTGAAGGAGGGTGGGACGTGGCTTGGTCATTTCCTATCTTAAGCTGGTTTTATCAAGTCAGCCGAATGCTCGCTTTAAACAAATGAGTTACGTGTTCTTTCTGGTGTCTGTAAAAGGGCTGATGCAGCCTTAATCTTAGCAAAAGGACCTATAATTATATTTGAGGTCCCGATCTCTGTAGTATTTTAGTGGTTACCTCTCTTTCCTAGAAGTAAATGAATCTGAGCCATTAAATCAGATCGGGATTCTTGCAGAGTTCAGGTCTGGGTTGGACCAATCGCTGCTAGCGCCGTTTCTCTCTCACGTGCTTTTCTTAAGCTCACCTCATGTTTGCCGAACTCTCCATCGGTATCTTCAGCTAATAACTCGGTATTTAAACTACATTTGTCTCTGTGTACGTGGCACTGATGTGCAGCCTTCCAAATTCAGACGTACGCCCAACTTAGGACTAATGGGAACCACTGGTCAGACAGGGTAAGGTCTGTCAAGATGAATTCAAGCTACTTGCAATTCAAATGAAAGGGATGTCTACTTAAAAGCCAAATAACCTGTAACTATACCTCGGTTTGGTCCAGAAAAAAACCCAAATAATTTCTCTTGCTAGCCCAGACGTAGCTCGGGAGATAAAATCCCCGTCTCCTCCTCGGAGAATGAAGAGTTCAAGGCACATTACTCACCATGTTGTTGTCAGTCTGATGGTAGATGGCAAAATATTTGTGTATATGTTTCTGGACTTTCAAAGGCAAAGTTGAAGGAGCTAATATTGCTCTGAAAGACAGAGTTATTTCCTGTAGCTTTGTGTTTACGCTTCCTGTCCCAACTAAAATAGATCAATCTCTTGCTTAGTCAAATGCCTGTGTATGTGGCTTCCTTGTGCCTTAACAGTGCAATTGAACTGATTTTCTTTGCTCCTTTTTTTTTTTTTTCATCCTTGAAGGCAAATGAAATTATACTCAGCTGTAGATCAGAGGAATGCAGGGGTCTGTGATTACAGCAGACACCGTGGTGGCAGAACAGCTTGAGTCTTGAGCCTGAGCCATCGTCACTGCTGTCATCTGCTGCAGAGAGTTCCTCTCCCAGCAGAAAAAGCAGATGTACTTTGGATCAGGTTCTTGAGGAGGTGGAATAAAAGCTGGGCTGAGCGAAGCACAGCCCCTGTGGTTCGTGCGCGCAGGTAGGCTCGCACGGCAGGCGACCTGTGTGCCCTCCTGGCGAGTTTCTCCAGCCTCCTACTACTCAGAAGCCGATTTTATGACTTAATGTTTTGCCCGTGAAAAAGAATTTCTCGTGGGAAGGGAAGGTCAGTGAAATCAGTTGCTGTAGAGGTTATGCAGATTTTTAACTTGGTAACGAGGAGAATAAAATACTTCTGGCTCGTGCTGGTGCCATATGTTACTCTTGGGGAGGCTTCTTACTCAAGTTTGATGTTAGAAATTATTCAGGTTATTGGGAGTTCTAACCCCAGAGGACAACGGACACACATTAGTATGATGCTTGAGTAGTATTTAAGCTTTAGCAATCTTAAAAAATATTTCAGGATAGTGCTAAGGGTTTGGCAGGGCCGGGGGGGGGTGATTCCGTTTCCAAACCAGATTATAGTGTTGGATTCCTCTGAATAAGTTGGTAAATTTTGTGCCTTGTCACACAAGCCCGTGTTTTTTAGATGTTGGCTTGCCCAAGAGCAGAATGTTTGCAGTCATTGCTCTCAAACGGGAGAGACACTGTCGGTGGGAAGTGTAAGCCTACTGCCGAGATGGAAACTGGATGCATATGTAAACGTTCGTGTATTCAAACTCCGCAGTACACGGTCTTGCCTTGAAATACCTGCCGGGGGTGGGAGGAGGGGGGTTGTTTATTCTGCTGCTGTGCGTGTATCCTTCCCTGCAGATAGTGAGGGAAGGGTCTGACCTTCCCTGCCTCCCCAGCCTCCTCGCTGTTAGAAAAGGCTATTTCTTGTTGCTCTCTTAATCCTTGCCGGGCCTCTTAGCGAATTTTCCTCTGAGAGCGTGGCAACTGTTGAATTGGTAGTTCTGCGAAGGAGTAGCAAGATACTAACCTTGAGATAAAGCCGGCAGTGTCCCTGTGATTGGGACAGAACTAGCAACAAAATAAGTCGCGGTGGCTGCATTATTCAGGCAGGTTTGTGTAAGGCAATAGGCCCTGTATTGGCTTTCCTGTGCCGAGGTTAGATTTCCTCTCTCTCGGAGCAGTAACTTTCTTTTTTTTGTAAAGAGATTTTAGCGTCGACAAACCCAGGCCTGGAGTCTCTGTACCCTGCCCGAGATGATTGTGGTGGCATGGTGGAAGATTTGATATGTGGGTGGAAGTAAGGTTAAGTATTAGGTATATCCTTGCATGCCAGGTGACGTGACACACGTGGTGTAGCTGGAGATTAAAGTGGGATGAGCAGTTCACTCATGCTGTATTCTGGCTATCAAGCTACTCATGTGTAGCTGCAGGAAGCTTCTAGGAGAAGTATGCAGTTAATCACATCCATTAGCATGATTAAAATCCTGATTAGCCTGTGTCACTCACTCCCATTTTCCACCTACACTTCGCCCCTTTTATCCGGAGTATTTGCAAGTATGAGCATAAGACAGACGGAGAACAGTGCAGGCTCAGACCCAAGGGATGGTCACTGGGCTTTTAGACGTATCGAATAATTCTGGGCTTTATATTGTTCCAACAGGCAAGCTCTTCAGTAAGCCGAACAGCTGCTGGCTGAACGTAAAATCGTAAAATTCAGCCCTTTGCAGATAGAGGATCCTCAGCAAGACTGTCAGGAATCCAGTTGAACACGAAGTAGGCTTGTCTTGCTAGTCCGTCAGGTGCCCGGAGCCCGCTTATGTTTCAGCTCTAGCGCGTACTAATGTTTTAATTTTAACGCCTCCATCCACGCCTGATGGCGATCTCTTCGTGCTGGTTGGCGCGTTGGATCAGCGCAGTCCTTGCCTCTAATGGCCAGGGCTGAAATGGGCCGGAGAGCGAGTTGTACGTGGCTGTAACTCTGGGGGAGGATGACTGGTTTGAGGCCAAAATTAAGGCCGCTTGCAGACAGGCTGGTTGGATTTTGACAAGCAGTGGAAAAAAGACAAAAAGAGGGTAATTTTGTAAATTCCTTTGTGCAGAAACTCTCTCTTTTTAAAACTTGACGGGCTGGGGAGATACTGTCTGTACTAAACCTAGATCTTTTTGAAACAGCAAGCTCCAATCTGAGTATTAGGTCATACGCTTCCAACACATTCCCGCCTGGGAGTGAGTCATTGTTCCTTTTGTAAAATTGCATTGGGGCTACATCATCCTGGAAAGCTGTTTCGCGGCTGAATTCAGGGTGTTGACACTTGCTCTAAACAAAGTAAAACCATGGGAGCGTTTATCAGGTGAATTTCAGAGTGTGTTTACACAGAGTTAGGGCTCCTGAAGTGCTACAGGATGCGATCAAGTCAGAGTTGTTGGTGACACCCTCTGGTGCTGAGGATGCTGCTGCCTGAGCGTGCTGGGTTTCGTGTCCCCCCCCCACCCACTGGGGTTTTGAATCCTCCAGCTGAGGACCGTAGCAGATCTCTGTGTGTAGTTTAACCGAGGTTTGTGAAATGCTGCAACCCCTCTGAAAGGGGCAGAAAAACTTGTGTGTTTTCACTTGGGGTTATTTCCTTTTCTTCCCCCTGCGCGTCACTTGTTTTTTGCACTAACCATGGTATGTCTGCCTCTAGCATTTGCTACAGGTACGGGGGCAGTTTGTCCATCGAGGAGCACGATCCTGAGAGTTTGTTGCCATGTTGCAGCTTCATTTTTATCTTTTCCTGTAACAAAACAGGCTTGAGGCCCCAGCCTTACTCCACGCTAGGCTTTTTATTGTGCTGTTATGCCGGAGTAAGTCTCCGTGCTGTAAAATGTGTCGGTGATCAGGTGGGATTTCCAGAACTATTTTTAGGAGCCACATCAATTCTATTAAAGGGGAAGTAGAAACAAGTAGCTGGAGAAGGGCATGCCAAGCATACATCAAAGCAGCTATCTGTCGGGGAGAACGCGTTGCAGAAGCACTATCAGTGGCATGACCAAGAGCAGTGCAAAGCACTAAGGCTCGGGGGTGCAAATCCATCCCCAAAACGTACGTACTTTTGACTGGAACAGCGTAAGCTGCCGTGCACACCAGGATGTTCATGCAAATCTGAAAGTTGTGCTGCAGTGACCGTTTTCCTGTAATCCCCTCTGGAAAGTACCAGTTTTTTTCCCAAGTGTCCAGCTATTGGTAGTTTAAATTGCCTGGGTTTCAGGCACAGGGAGGAAGGGGTCTGCGTTGTGTGCAAGGCTGTTTGCGGAGGGTTAGGCTAAAGGTCTGCCTGGTCTGGTAGGTGTTCTTGACAGTGACTAACGATGTTGGCTCAGGAGGTGCTCACGTGCTCTGTCCCCACGTGGGGGAGTATGGCTTGATCTGCGCGTGCGGAGTGCTGGGAAATTGTTCGTGGTGTTAGATCCGAAATGCTGTTGGAGATATCGAAGGGTAAGCCCACTGTGTTTTCAAACACTAAATTGTCAGCGCTACTCGCAGCAGGTCCGGGTGCTTCATCCCTGCCCGTGGCCCGATCACTGGCTACGCTTTGGTTCCCTTTCCGCTGGACTGGAATGGCGTTAACGCCAAGCACGTGAACCTTAACAGCGGAGCTTTTCCTTCTGTTGTTGCTGACTGGGGTTTTGTTCCTCTCATCCCTTCCAGGCCTCCTCTTGGTGTGGTGCGTGTTGGTGTGTTAGTTGCGTTTTAGTTTTTGGTTTGGAGCTTTGTTTTGTTTTAAACCTTGGGTGTTCTACCTCTCTCAATCTTCTGACCCCGTAAAGGCCATTTCTCTATTGCAGTTCTGTTCAGTGCTCGTTCTAGAGATGGCCCCATGTTCATTTGCACTGGTTTTAAAGAATCTGAGTACAGTTTTTGTGCTGTTCATAGATAGTTAATTAATAGTGAAAGTAATTGGAAAGTTAAACTGTGGAAGACCAAAGACAAAAATACATACGTCGGCTCCAGCAAGGGCTTCGAATTAAGAGGCAAAGAATGAGACAAAGAACTGAGTCACTGGCTCTTCCTTCCTTTTGACTTCTGTGGTGGGAGTGAAGCGCTTTTCTTTTTGGTCATGAATCAAGGCGATTAGAAAAAAGGTTCTGGATGTTAAGAGCTTGATGATTCAGGCTTCTTACTTAGCAGGAGCCTTCCCCCTACCCCCCAACTGATTTGAAAGAGGTTTACATCTGCACGAGCAACTGAAATGCTGCTAGCAATTCGGTACCAGGTGATAACAGAAGTTACCGGTGCACGGCTCCACAAGTATTACTCTGATTATAATTCCATGTATGCTCATGTTTTCTTTTAGCCCCCAAAAGGCAGAGAGAGGCCTTTGGAAAGAAAGGTGGCATTTAAAAGGAAACCCTTGACAAGATCTTGAAATTCCGGAGGGAGCGTTTGGTACCTGTGCCTGGTGCCCCCGTCCTCCCGAGGAGGGAGCTGGCTCCACCTACGGCAGCGCAGTTGGACAGGGCGATGGGGCGTCCTCGCCAGGGTGTCTGAAAAACCAGTAATTTTTGAGGTTTATCTCTCGCATGAAATGCTTTTGGGGCGGCATGCCACAGCGCCTGTTACCCCTCAGGTGGAACTGCTGTGACGCCACGGTGGCGGCAACTCCTTGCAGGGTGCTGTGCGTGGCTCAGGCTGTATTTTATGTAATGAATTTACAGTTACGTACCGTTGTGGCCAGAGCCAGCACACATACGAAGCTGATAATCTGCAGTGTCACTTTTTTTCCAGGGTATCTTTATATTTAAAGCATGTATGTATATTTTTTGGACTATATTTTAACCTATTTAAACTTTTATGTCCATCTTGTGTTCCGAGGATTGGATTTTTTTTATTAAACTGGTCTTTTAGGTAAAATGTACTACACTTTTTTTTATTGGGATTTGGACAGAGCATGTAGGGCGATAGGATCAAGTGTCACATTGGGGATTACATATTTGTCCTGGACTGACCCTCTTAGTGGCTCGCTGTGGTGTAATTGGTGAATGACTGGCTTTATAGGGATGTATATCTGCATTAGCACCGGTTTGATGTAACCCTAGTTTATTTACTTTTGCTTCAACCTGTTTTCAGCTTGGGAACTCACTTTTAAGGAGAGGTCCTATAATTTGCCTCAGACTAGCATCTTCAGGCTTATAATTCCCCTTAAAAATAATGGTGAATTTACTGGGAATAATAGTGCTACATCTGAACGTAGCAGAGTGCTGCGTGGCGTTGTCTGGCCGCAGAAAGCCAGATTTGTCCGGGAAGTTGTATATTTACTTGAGACCCGTGGATGTTAATGACATCTAAAACTGTTCTTTTGTTGCATCACTGGTTGCTGCCTTGTTCTTAAAACTATGGCAACTCCAATTCCTGCTATTTTTGTATTATTTTCATGTGCTGCGTTCCTTTGCTGGCAGCTTCTGTGAGATTTCCCTCTCCTGGAAAGAATAAACATGGATTTGAAAGAGTTGGGGAACATAAAGAATCTCCTTGGAATTTCAAGTTTAGTTTTCTCCAGCTAAGATTTTTTCACTTGCCAAATTACCAGTAATTGCTGGTATTGCTGAAAGACACCCCACGGGCACGTCCTTCTGCACTTGTCTTTAAACGTAGCTCTTGCAGGATCCTCTGTACCCAGTGCTGGTTATCACTGGAGATGGTAACTTCCCTGGGATTTCCCATTATAATCCGGTCTGCAGTGACTGCCTGCTCCTCTCTGCTGGCAGGATCTCCTGGCGTCGTGTTCAGGTAATGCTGAATTAGTAACCGGTTGGGATTCACGGTCAAGAGAAGCTGAGTTTGTCGGCTTGCAGCAGATAGAGGCGTCGGGCGTTAGATCTCCTTACGCACGTGACAGAGGCCTCTAGTTCTAAAGCATTGATTTGTGGGGTTTTTTTTTCTTAATTACCTTGAGCTGTGTTAGTGCTGCAGGTTCTACTCTGCTGCCCCGCTGCTGCTGCGCTCCCCTCTCGCTCCCTTCCTCTGTGCTTTGAATCCAGCTGAACTCACACCTGACCTATGCCGCTGTTTTCCTCCCTTATTCATCTTCCTTGCCTCCCAGATCCTGTTTGTAGGCCATCTGAAGGTATTGAATAAAGAGCGGGGTTCTTTTTTTGCTTCAAAAACCTTTTGAAAAGGCTGTTTGAGGGTTGATTGGAGCATGTAATTTAATACAGTGCTACTAAAAACCTAACTGGCTGGCATCAGCTGATTCTGTCTCTTCCTTAAACATACTGCAGACTTCTTGATGTTTTTCCCCTGGGGGTTTGACTTCCTGTGATAAAATGAGATTCCCTTTTAAAGTAGAGGGCCCTGGTTATATAATGAGAGTAGGAAATGGTCCAAAAGTGACACTCAGAGAATAGAAAAGTTATTTTGGTAACTGACTGTTAGGCAGGAGGGTAGAAAAATATGTTCAGGAGGCTTCTAGTGACTTGAATTCTGTTTGGAAAGTGAGAGGAATACATGTAAGGAATTAAGTGGAGGAGTGACCAGGTCAGAGCAGCAGAAGGGAGGTTACGTTCAGGACAGGGTTGCACAGTCCACATCTAAGATTCCTCTTAAAAGATTTAACTCTTTCCAAAATACGTTTAATCTCCTCAATAAGCTGCTGTGGTGTTCTTAAGCATAATGTGTCTTCAGGTTTGAACCTCTAAGAGCCGTGCCGTGTTCGCTTCTTTGAATCGAAGATGTGAATATAGGTGGGTTTTTAATTTGCATGTGTGGTTTTGTGTTCCTTTCCCCCCCTCCTAATACCAGACCAGGGAATTCCTTTTACTCCACCTGCATTTTCTTACTGGTCTGGCATTCTTCCAGAGAAGTCAGTAGTCAAACCTGGCTTTTTCTGCCAGTGGTGGGGCAAGCTTGAAATTCCCAAAGCACATCACCTTTACTCAGCGGGGATTGTTAAGGGGCAGCAATACAAACTCCCAGGGAAGCCAACTGGAACCTGGCAGGAGGTCGCTTCGCTCAACTCGCCGAGCCTTTGTAGTCGGCTCGGAGGCGGGAGCTCAATCTCAGGGCTGTACACATGGTGCACTCCATGCTGCGACCAGCCGTTCTTGCGAGTCTGATGTTTGTATGGGTTTAAAAGGGAATGTTGGTTGGGGTTTTTTGGATATAAACTGGAATATTGGTCACGTTTTTAGAAACTGGAATATTGGTTGTGTTTAAATTTCAAGACATTTAAGACTGATAAACTCCAGATATTCACATTCTGTTGTGTAATGAGATAATTTTCTATCTTCTTCCTCATTGTGTTTTCAGTTGGTTTTCTCTTGTGCTGTCCTCGTGTCTTGTAGCAGTTTGCGTGCCTGCCTCAGAGGAGGAGTATGGGCGGGAGGGAGTGCAACAACCATCCATTTTGTTCCCGGTTCTGTTTGTTTCTCCCCTGCTTCCTCAACAACTGGCGCTCAAGTGTTGAGCTTTGAAATCCTTTAGCTTCATCTTCAGTGAAATAAACGGGGGAAATCTACTTTTCCTGGGCCACAAATTTGGTCTGGTTGCCCGTGCTCTGGAGGGTACGGCCTGAGGCGAACAGACCGAGGTATTTGGCAGAGCTGAAGCGTGCTGATAAGCTCCAGGACGTGGGGTACTGCTGAGCTGCGGTGTAACTTTGGCACTGCTTCATGGTTTTTCTTGTGTACAAGTGAAAAGGGGGATACTAATTTCTCTAAGTAAGAAATCCACGTGTGAAATCTAGTTTGACAGCTTTTGAAGGCTGAACTTGCAGATGTCCATCCATTCCGGAATCGTTAGCTGAGACCATCCCTCTGTCTGTCTTCCCAGCTCCTTTTCTTTGTCAGCTTTCTGTTAAAGAAATTGCATGTGGGGAGCGGGGGGAACCCAGACCGTCGGAGAGAAGTGTTCTTGGCGTAGTCGATCGGCAGCTTTACCAAAAGCAGTGCTCTCCATCCTGTCCTGATAGGACCTAAGTGCCTGTTGATCTCCTCTGAACTCCACGTGGGATGGCAGAGCATGGCAGGACCAGCTTCCCTGGGTTTACCCGGGGTCCCACGGCCAAGGTGCTCTCCTGTGGCACGAGGCAAGATGTGGTAACGGCTGCAGGTTTGGTTCTGAAAGGACCCTCTGCAGTGTGCTTGCAGGAACCTTGGAAATGCCCTGGGTTGATCAGAATTAAACTGTGTTTCTTCCTTTGAGTCTGGGGTATGTTTATTTTCTCTAGGATGTAATTTATCTGGAGCTTTATTTTTCATCAGTCAAATATGCTGAGTGTGCTGGTTACGGTTCCCAAATGAAATTCTCTGGCAAGCTTCGCGTCGTCTTATATCGTTTTGAGGTGCTGATGTAATCTAATGGTTGAATGTGAACTGAACAGGAAATTACATAGTACAAAACTTGCTCTTAAAACCTCTATAGAATTAAAATGCATTTGTTTGTTCTTACATATTTTTTACGGCAGGCATTTGTGGCATTTCATAGCTTTAGTTGTGCTCACGCTTTTTAACTGTAGATGTCAGTTGATTGATGCCTAAGGAGGGTGGTGAAAATCAGGACTGACAGTTAAATTTCCTTAACATCTCCTCAAAATTTCAGTGGGAGTTGTGGTTTTTTTTTTTCCAACTCCTTATTCAAACAGTGAAGGGTTATGCTGAACTCATTTCGTAGCTGTGAAGCAGGTACCACAGTTAATACGTGGAAACAGTTAACCTCCGTTGACGCGCGTTGCAGCGGCCTCATGGTACAGCCGGCAGGCCCGGCGTTCTTCGGAACCGTTGTGGTACTGCTTAAAATTTATAAATTGAGGAATAGACTCTAAACACAGGTTTGTAAACAGTTACCTCAGTCTCTAGATCTTTTGTGACACCCTTGTCCTCTCGGCACCATTTTTCACACCGGTAGCTTGCAGGTCATGCTGATCGTACCCCTGCTTATCTCCTCTGAGAGTTGGTCTCTTAATCTTTGGAAGCACGGGAGCTGTAAGTTCTAGGTGAAATGCTCTGCATTATACTGTTCAGAAGCATGATACCAAGAAAGGGGGTTGCATCCTGAGGGGACCGTTTTAATCTACTGAACGGGGACATAGACCGTGTTTTGTGACTCAGATCTTACGGTTTTTAGTCTGGAGATTTCCTGTGAATTACTCTCTAGTTTTTACTCCATTCCTTTCGTTAGTCTATTCATTTTAATTTCTTTAAAAAGTTATTATTTAACAAAGTTTGTGTTCAGGATGCTCACCGGATTGATCCGATTCAAGGCAGTCTCTTGCTTTCACGTTTCCTGGAGGTTAATGAAGTGACTCATTCATTCTGTCTGGCCGAAGCTGCAAGGCCGCAGAGGCCAGTGAATTGCAGGCAGCAGCTGCCTGGATGACAGAAGAAACAAACCAACCACAGGGCCAAACTTCCTGAAACATCTGTGTTTCCTTTGGAGAAGCGAGTTGAGAACAGCCAGCCCGTGCCTCGCTCGAGATCTGCCGAATTGGTCACTTCGCAGAACAGGCTCGGAGTCTCTTGTGATTCTGAAGTAGTCCGTGACTTCTAGTTGTTGTCTTCGTTCTTCCTTTCTATGATCCGGCCGTTAATAAATGCCACTGCGTTTTGAGTCGTTTCACTTGTGGGCTATACAATGGCAAACCTTAATTCCGCATCCTAACTTCTTTTGCTTCTTGTGGCCAAGATGAGAATTCTCCCGTGACTGCAAGGAAATAATGGGGGAGATCTGGAAGGAGGTTTGAGGAATGGCAGTGGGGTGATTCAGATGCTTAGGTGTCAGAAGCTGTGGATTCTGGGTTATATCCTCAGGATTATCTGTTTTTCTCCAGCAAGCCTCTTGCATGAAACACAGGAACAGTTCCTGAAACAGAAGTCAAAGCCTAGAGTGCTTGGTTGGGCGGGGGACGGACAGACAGACAGACCCAGCCTTGCTGGCCCTTCGGGGTTTGTAACCCCTGCAGTCAGGCTTACCTTACGCGTAGACGTTGACCCTCTGTGTGTGGAGTGGCTGTGGCAGGTGCTTGCTTGGTGATGCCCTTTCCAGCAGTGGGGCAGATGGCTGTGAAGGCTCTCGGGCTGCAGAGGAAACAGAACTGGGATCATAAAATCACAGAATAGTGGGGTTGGAAGGGACCTCTGGAGACCATAGAGTCCAACCCCCCTGCCAGAGCAGGGTCGCCCAGGGCAGCCCACGCAGCAACAGAGCCAGGCGAGGTGGGAATCTCTCCAGAGCAGGAGTCTCCTCAACCTCTCTGGGCAGCCTGGGCCAGGCTCCGTGACTCTCACAGGGAAGAAATTTCTCCTGATGTTGAGGCGGAACTTCCCGTGTTCCAGTTTGTGCCCACTGCCCCTTCTCCTATCCCAGGGCACCACTGACCAGAGCCTGGCCCCTTCTGCTTGACCCCCACCCTGCAGAGATTGGTAACCATTATTAAGATCCTCTCTCAGGCTTCTCATCTCCAGACTGTACAGCCTCAGGTCTCAGCCTTTCCCCATAAGAGGGATGCTCCAGTCCCTTCATCATCCTCACAGCCTCTGCTGGACTCTCTCCAGTAGCTCCTGGTCTCTCTTGAACTGGGGAGCCCAGCACTGGACACAGTACTCCAGCTGTGGTCTCACCGGGGCAAAGCAGAGGGGCTGGAGAGCCTCCCTTGACCTGCTGCCCACGCTCCTCTGAATGCCCCCAGAATCTCCAGCTCCCAAGGTGTGGAGCCCACTTCCCTCAAAAAGGGGACACTGGAGATGCTTTGGTGTTATTCCAGCTTGATGCTGGTGGTGTGTGCTTCAGAGGCTTGAACTTAGATGTGGGATCAGCTCCTTTGGAAGCCTGTGTAAAGGTGCTGACCTTAGGGATCTAGAATATACCTGATACTTGGCTTAATCAGGCGCCAGCGCCCTCGGACAGGTACTGTGGCAGAACTTCAAAGGCTGAGTCAAGTTTTTCATGGGAGCCTTGGCTGCCTAGAGCCTGCCAGACACTGCAGCAGGCCACGTAGTCGTTGTTTGGGAAGTGGGTGTCTTAACTCCTCTGAGCTGAATTTCAAGAGCCTAAGAACACTATTTGGATTTTACTGACACCCTCACCACCCCCAAAAAAACCAAACCTGAAACCAACCAAACCCCTCAAAAAAACCCAAAAAACAAAAAAAAACCCAAATGGAAAACCCAAACCAAAACGTGATGCTACTATTTTTTAATTATTTTATCTTATTTTTTTCTTGCTCATTTTCCAGCTAAGATGCCTTGTACAGTAGCAACCTTTCCCTTCCATACTGGTATGTGCTTCTTTTTCTTCAGCCCGAGGCCAGGTGTGGGCAGGTGAGAGTGTTTTCTTCTTGCTTTTGGAGTAACTGCCAAGCATAACTGAAGTGATGCTCTAGAGGCTGAAAGTATTTCTCCTTTCAAACACCGAGGGGAAAACGCGAACGAGAATCTCCACCCAGAGCGCTCTGATACTTGTCAGGAGTCATCACCCTTATGATTCGAGTAATTTGGCTAAAAAATAAAAAGGCTTGTAAGCAGTCTAAATCTAAAGAGCTAGAAATGTAGGAGGAAAAAAGAAAAAGGGATGGGTCCTGAGTATTTTCCGAGTAACAAAGTGAACCTTTCTGTAAAACACCTTCCTACTAATTAGTGCTAAAACGAAGAGAACTTTCTGAAGTACAACAGCATGTAACAAAAAGCTTTTTGATTGAGTTTGCTGTTAGGAGTGATCTCATCCTAGAGACCGACCAGTCGCTGTGCAATGCTCTAACTATTTGCTGAAACAAAAATACGCTGCATCGGCTGACCACCGGGTAGTCTGGCTGCGGGGGGAAGCTGAGCCCTTCAGAGGCAGACACGGGGCAGCAGCAGATAGGAGATGCCGTTGGTGGAGCTCCTCAGTATAGAAACAAGCTACCCTTCGAGGTGGGTTATGCAAGAACTGCTCCCTGTGCATTGGGTGCACTGATTTTTAGGGCAGTCCTATTGATTTTTGACTCTATATGAAAGATTTCAGTGGAAAAAAAAAAAAAAAAAAGAAGCCAGTGATCCCTGGCTTCATAGTGCTTCAGGACGTGGCTAAGTGGTCATGATAATGGTGGACAGACTGTTGGACTTGATGATCTTCGGGGTCTTTTCCAACCTTATTGAGTCTGTGGTAGTTTGGCGTGGTTTAAAACTTAGTGCAGTGAATCGATACCCTCTCCGTGTTAAATTCCCCAGGCTGGGTGTTGCACTGAACCTCTGTCCTGCCGGAGCGAGAAGCGAAGGCAGCTCTGCAGTGAGTTAGAGCGATTCTCTAACGTTCCCTTTAGATCAACTTGTCACAGACTTGCACACCAAAACCACTCTGTGACTCCTGTAGCTGCTGCTTGGGGATACTCGGAGTAAACTCTGGTACGTTCCCCGCTAAATGTTGGCTGTCGGTGTATTTGTGCTGCTGTGACATAAGTCCTGTGGCCTTTTGAAACGGATCTGTTGAGGGGAGGACCCTCCTCCCCTCTCCCCACATCCCATTGCTGTGCTGCACGCGGCCAGGGTTTGGGTGTGAGATTATTGCCCCCCAGGAAAGATTCTGTAGACAATGGCATTTGATCTAGCAGCGCAAGCTAGCGGAAGCGCCGCGTGGTGAAGCGCCGCGTGCTTTCTACCGCTTTCCGTCAAAACTGTCACTAAATATGCAGCTGATTGGCAAAACTTCCCGCGGCGAGAGCAAACCTGAGCTCTTCAACTTGTGCGATTGCGGGGGGGTGACAGCTGTATCGGTCTCGCTTGCTGGCTTAGAATTCGGTACTGTGCCGGAAACAAAGCTGGTTTGATTCATTCCGAGTCCACTCTGTAGTTGTAGCACTTATTGTTTTTTGTTCTTTCAGTTTCTCACCCTGATACGATTGTTCGTTGTCCTTGGATGCATCCTGAGCTGCGTGCTGGTTCCAGTTTAAAATGCAGTATCTGTGCGTAGGGAGAGACAAAAAGGTCGGAGGCTGCTGAAACTCAAATACAAGTGTTTTATTTCTGTTGATTAATGAAATGCTGAGAACTAAAAATAGCAGAACCACAGAGGAGACAATGTATTGTACTTGTCTTCCTTTTAGTTGGAATGCATCTCAAAAACTATGGGAGAGTGAATTGATTTGAGACTCCTAACAGCTCCGAAGCGTGAACGCAGCAGGAGCAACTGCATTTCACCAAGATGTTGTTGACTTAGCCCCACACCCTGGGTGGCATCGGGACCGAGCTGTTTATCCAACTCCTTGTTTTGTTAGTAGCTGTCAGGCTTGTTGCACAGGCCCATTGCCCTCTCTTCCCACCTCCCGGTCACGTGTCGTTAGTGGCGAAGACGGTAATTTGGAGCGGAGCCTGTTGGTGCAGGGATGCCGCTCACACCGGCCCGTCGAAACGACAGGCACCCAAACAGCAGCTTTGGAGCTCAAATAACCATTAAAATAAAGCAAAGCCGAACCAAAACCCCAACTGCAAGCAGGTCTGGTTCGCCGGTAACTCCTACGTGGAGTCTGGTGGCCACGAGGGCCCCTCCACGCCGCGCTGCCTCCACGCACTGCGCTTATTCTGTGCTGGTCGAACGGCCAGCAGCAGAACTGGGCTGGGTTGTGGCTCAGCCAGGATGAAAGCGAAGCTGTGCACAGACAGATGAACAGCTTTTTGGCTCAGATTCATTAAGAAGAAAGAGGAAAAAAAACCAAAGAAGTCTAAGTTCGGATTAAAAGCGGGATGGTATAATTATTTTTTAATTGGTCTTTGCAGTAAGAACCTACGCATTAAACTGCCAGGCTTTTCTGATTTGGTTAATGAGTTGAGGTGGCCTGAGAAGCAGCTGATGAGCGATCTCGGCGCAGGAGAGCGACGGGGACGCGCGGCCGGGGTCACGGCTCCGGCTTGCACTGCAAACCTCGGCCGTTCGGGACTGTCACCCCGCGTGACTTACCTGTGCGCTTGGGCAGGACTGGGCGCGGGATTCGAGGCCCCTGTCTGGAGGAGGAAGGGAATTTTATTGGAAATCGCTCCTCTTTTGGCACTGGAGGAGCTCTTGGGCTCGTTTTGCTGGTCAGCCGGGGCCTCGCTATGCCGGGTGAATGACAGGGCGAGTACGTGCGTGTTCTCCTCCCAGCGCGTTGGTCTCGGGGTCTCTGCAGAACTTCCAAGAGCTGTGAGAAATAGAAATCAGATGGATTAAGTGTCCTGCTGGAAACTAGTTTTGTTGGTACACCTGAAGCAGTTACGCAAGGGAACTTTCCTCTTTTCATTCAGCTGTAGTCCAGTGTTCATTTTCTTCAGGTAGCTTTTGATTTCTGGAGATGTTATTTGCGATTTTTTTCAGGCAGTAAATCTGTGCACTGACTTCCGTGATTGGGAAGTGATGTAATGCACGTTGTGTCTTGAGGGGGAAGCTGCTGCTGGGCTTGCTACATCTCCAGAGCAGATACCACTGTCCTTGATAAGCACAGAAGTATCTGAGAAAAAACCCAGTTCCACCAAGCTCCCTTTGTTTAGGGTATCATTTTTGTGATAACGGACAAACTAACCCCGCTCCTCTGCCTTCCCCAAAAAAGGGTCTGTGGGGAAGGAATCTTCCAACATGCTGAATCTCTTGATGCTCTTAGTTATTTTTTTTCTCCCTTCAGTTCTTCTCCATCTCACTTTTTATTGACTGTGCCTCCGGCTGGTTTTGCCACGACCGTAACTACCGGTGGATTTTAAAAAAAAAAAGACATGAAAAGTTATGTGTAACAACACATCGCAGTGTCCCAGGGCAGGGCAAAGGCCGGGTAAACAGCCTCGCCCCCTGCTCTGCTCTGCAGCCATCTTCTGCAGGGTGTAATTTAAGAGCTTATCTGCGCTGAACGCACCGTCTCGTGTCTCGGATCTTGAAGCAATTTGTTCATCTGTTCTGGTTTAACGCAGCTGTCTGCACCTTGTTGTAACCTGTCGTCGTCTGCTGTTGGCTGGGAAGACTCCATCCCACTTTTTCACGCTGGATGGGTTTGGAGGCAGTTGCATAATGGGGAAATTCGTGTTGTTCTTCCGTTCCAGTTAATTTTCTGTTAGCTTTAGAAACTTTTTTTCTTTAGAAACCTTAATCACTCTCCTACAGTTGTAAATAAACATCGGAAGGATTTATCCGGTGATTTAAGGGCAGTTACTTCTGTCTGGAATTTCTTCAGCAGTGACACCGTGCTTTAAGACCCAGAAGAGCCATAGTTTTCCATGGTTTTGATGCAGGATCTGCCAATGGCTCAACCCAAATGTTTAATCTATTTGCAGACTGGCGTCCGATCTTATTCTGGCCTCCTGGGTTTGCAACTCACGTGTGAATAAATTACCTTTTACAGATTGACTTTGTTTGTTTGTTTTTCCCAACCTGAGTGCCAAGGACCGCTCTTCTTGGGGAGAGACAACAATTTCCTTTGTCAGGACTTCTTTTTGTTCCCATCACCTCAGAGCGTGTGAAAACTTACAGAAGCCCCCGAGAACTTGGGTAAGATGGGCTGCTTTATGCCTTGGAAATGTGATATGCAGGCTAGAAAGCAAATAACTAAACGTTAATGATCTGCTAACCCTATCTGGCTACCTACTGACCTTTATCTCCCCTTCTTCCCTTTCACCAGGTAGGGGTATCGCTTTCTGCGTACACCTGACAGAACGAATCCACTTTTCCTTGCTCTGATTTTAGCTTCAAGTCTTAAATGTTGGTGCCATATGATAAATAGTGGGAGAATGGTTTTTCTTCTGTCCCCCTGCACCCCCTTAAAGCCTGAGTGCTTGGTCCTGTGAGTGGTGGAGAGGTTGGTCTGTGTGGTGGAGATCACTCGGAGCTGGCCTGACTTCTTTGCCCTGTCTAACCCCAGGTGCCAGCAATAGCTCAGCCAGGTCAGGTGTGTTGTCGCCGTTCCCAAGGAGGGGAGGTGAAATGCCTTCAAACTGGAGGAGGGTGGATTAGAAGTTAGGAAGCTCTGCACTCTGAGGGTGCTGAGACCCTGGCACAGGTTGCCCAGGGAAGCTGTGGATGCTCCATCCCTGGAAGTGTCCAAGGCCAGCTCTAGCAGGAGGTGTCCCTGCTCGTGGCAGGGGGTTGGAACCAGATGATCTTGAAGGTCCCTTCCAACCCGAACCATTCTGTGATTCTGTGAAATGATGTTCTGAGGCTTCTCCTGAATTAACTGGGAGAACGTGGGGTGCTCCATAAGTGACTTCACACAGCTGGGATCTCGATGAGGTGCTGACCAAGTCTGCGTGTAACCAGGAGGTCAGCAGTTTTGGTGTCTCGGGACACGGATGTCGTGTAGTTGTTTGAGTCTGGTCTTTTCATACAAAGCTTTTGGCATCGAGTCCTCTGGAAATTTCTGGAGTATAGTCCTGTTCCTGGTCTTGCTTTTAGTAGATTATAACCCTTCTTGTTGTCTCTCTAATGATTTCGAGTGTCACTAACTTCTGTGTTAGAGGATGCCCTCTAGTCTAGGAGCAAGTTTTTTGATAGTGGCTCAGGTGCTATTGAATGGTCATGACTCCTGGAAAGGCTTTTTAGGAGGGGGCAGGGGGGAAAACAACGCAACAACAAAAATCCCCTGCTGGGGTTGTCTTACCGTGCTCATTCCAGCTAAGGGGAGTCTGTTTCCACATGCTGTGGAACTACAGTGAGGATCTGTAATTCTTCCCTGTGCCATCCAGACTCGGAAGTAGCAAGATTTGAAAGTTTCAGAGGTAGAAAATCACTGAAATTCTCACCAGTTTTAACTCTGTACCGGGAAAGGTAATCTGCCCCTGCAGGTGCACCGCCGCAGGGCAAGCCCTGGTTCCTCTGCATTGATGGGAGATGGGTGAACATTGGAGAATCATGGAACAGTTTGGGTGGGCAGGGACCTTGCAAGGGGTCCTGCCCTCCTGCAGGGAGCAGGACCATCTGCAGCTAGAGCAGGGTGCTCAGAGCCCCGGCCAACCTCCCC
>JAAGNO010024987.1:21066-33029 GCA_033439905.1 Ceryle rudis
GCAAGGCCCCCAGAAGGTCTCCCCGCATGGAGCCTTCTCCTCTGCAGGCTGAACCCTCCCAGCTCTCCCAGCCTGGCCTCCCAGCAGAGGACCTTCCAGGTCATTTTTGTGGCCCTGAGATTGTCTCACGGATGTACAAGGCAGCAGCTGTTTAGGAGCAGCAGATTCCAGAAGAGCGAGTAGGGGAGCTCTGTGATTTCTAACAACGATCACGTCTCTGTGCACTGGGTTTAAATGATCTTTTTTATTTGCCTTCCTCCCTCTGATCCATATTAATGTTGTGGCTCATGAGAACGCAGAGAGAAATCTATTGGCGATGCAGAGACTCCAAATCCGCCGTCTCTGTGCGGTGGAAAATCAAGATAGCTGTTTGTCTGGGCTTTGGTTTTTTATGTACTCCTCGGTGTAGTAGTTGCGTTGCTTTCTGGCATCATTTAAATTAAAAAGAAGTTGCATTCCCTCCGTCTAATAGGAGCTGATGATGCATCTTCTGTAGCATCGCTGTCTAAATTACAGTCCTGAAATTGATACGGAAAATGTAAAAGCGAAATCGGGTTCTGTCCTGTTTGCAAATCGGTACCTGGACTTTTGGCACGGGCTAAAGTTCAGTGGTGGAGACAGGGGAGTTAGCATTTCCATCTCCTTTTTGATACCGGAGCTCTCGCAGAGCACAGAGGACGTGCTGTTTTCCTTCTCACACGCTCGCTCTTAAAGCAGACGAGTGTGACGTGCCCTGGGGATGCTTTTGCTCACCTCTGACTAATGAGCAGTGTTAGGTGTTTCTAATAAGGTCTTATCTGGCTGTTCTGACACCAGTCCTGCCGCTCGTACCCTTTAGAGCCGCTCTGCTCAACTTATCTCTGATTTCTGTAAGGGAGACGCGTGGCGCTGGAAGCCAACCTGCGAAGCTCGGGTGTGCCCAGGTAATAGATACCGGATTAAGGAAGATTGAATTTCCTCTAAAGCAGCATCTGCGTCGAGGAGCGGACTCCACACAAAGCAGGCGGGGAAGCAGCTGCATTTCTAGCACTTCGATCTCCCGGTTACGTGGCGGGGGGGTGTTTGTTTATTCCCTTGGTTCCCCCCCCTGCTCCTGGCCCTTGCTGCCATTCCGCCCCTTGAGACAGCAGAGAAATCTCTTTTGATGCCCCATTATACATGCAAAGGATAAACATCTCCGTCTGTTGGTAGTACTGCTGCCTGGCGTGGCTGAAAGCACGATGAAGACAGTGAAGAGGATTTAGAGCTGTGATGGGAGCTCTGGCTGCGATGGAAACGCGTGGCCTTGTCGCAGAACTGCTCCCAGAATTGTGTCTGTAGAGGGCAACTGGCTCATAAGAGTGTCCCTGTGGACAGAGGAGATGCTGAATTTGCTGTCGAGTGGCCTCATCTTAGTGATGGGGTGGCTGATTTTTAAGGGCGTGGTTAGTGCCCACTTCAGTTCCTCTTAGGGAATTTAGTCTTAATTTTTTTCACTGTAAACCAGGTCATTAAACCTGTCAACGGGATTCACTCAGATACTGATGTTTAGAGCACATCTGGGCACGAAATGTGGTCTGTATAAATGACCTTTTGCATGGAGGTACCTTAAGGTTTTGTGTTGTCAACCTGTGACGTGTACTTTCAGAGCTTGTAACCTGGGTGCTGATCAGGCTGCCACTGGGTATTCTGCTCAATTTTGGTACCTGCTGGGTTTTGTGTTGGTTTGTTTTTCCTTGTTTTACATTCCATGTAAAATCTCCCGTCATAAATAAATTTCCAAACTGAAAATCCAGGGATTAAATAAATCCTAAATCTCTCTGTCTTAAAGGTGCTTCCAGGTCAAGATTGGGGCAGTTGCAGGTCAGGGTGAAGCAGCGCAGGCCAGCAGTACTGCCACATTTGAGTCCTTGAGTCCCTCTGGAACGACCCCTTCACAAGCACCAAGTGAACCTCAACGTAAAGAGCCCCTGTTCTCTGCGAGGAAAGGATAGTGGCTTGATAAGGGCTTCTCTAAGATGTGCTGAGCGCTTAAGTGCTCGGTGAAGTCAGTTAACGGTGTCCCTGAAAAGCGCCCCGCGGCTGGGCAGCTCTCCCTGTCCTCGTCGCTGCCGGCCGGCCAGCCCCGCCGTGTAACCCCCTCCATACTGCGCCCGCTCCTGCAGGAGTGGTGACACCAGGGCTATGACCTCTGCGGAGACTTGGGCGTGAGGAGATATTAACGGGCAGCTCTGGCACTTAAATGACAAAAGTTGGCAGGCGTCAACCTTGAAAACGTGAGTAGATTGGAGTCTCCTGAGTTAACGTCAGAGATGGTTCAGAATCGTTTGCCACGGTAACGTGTCGCTGGGGTGGTCTTCAAGGTCCCAAAGAAATGGGAAATCCAAACGTGGGTCTCCTTCGCCCACACTAGTCCCTTAGCTGGCGCTGCGGATGACGTTCTTTCCTCTGGTCTCGTTCTGTAACCTTGCGGCTTTTCCTCTTTGGCCTCACCAAGTGGTCACTTGAGTTCAGCCCCGGCCAAGGCAAAGTGGCCGCGGGAGGAGCTTCGGTCGGTGCAGTCGAGCTGAAGCGGGTTCCAGTTGCAGTCGTTGTTCGAGACTTGCCTCGTGTTCTTGCTGCTCCCTTTTCTAATGCGCGTGCAACTAAAATCTACTTTATGAGGCTCGCTAGCATCTCAAATCATTAAAAGTGCCTGTTTCGGGTTTATATGATCCCAAAAAGATGGCAGGTTGTTGGCTGACATTGCTGAAGTGTGGGCGCGGGCGTGTGCTTTGACAAATAAAGCGTGTGACAGGGGCCCTGGTGGCTCTGTACTGATTAGATCTAACAGTAGGAAGAATTCCTGAATTCTTAATACCTTTATTTTTAGCTGTAAATTGGCCGGGCTGAAGACTTACCGTTCAATGAATTGTTCCAAAAAATAAATATTTCAGCAGAGGATTAAACTTGAATGTGAAAGACAGTTCTTCCTTACGCATCAGCGTTCACGGACCTGCTCAGGAGTCACTGTTCCCCTTCGATTTGCGTGGTCTGCATCCAGATTAGAGCCGCTTTCACCAGAACTACTCATCCACACAGGAAGCTGGAGGTGCTGGTGGGAATGCAACGGGGACAGCTAATTTTAGCTAATTTAGTCCTGTTAGCAGCGGAGTTCCTCAACTGTGAAAAGAGATACCGTGGGCTTGCTGAAATCGCTTTCCTTTTTTTATTGAGCTTCTACTGAAAAGGAATGTGCTTTGCTGTTTCTCACCAAAGGCATTTTCTGCCTTTGTTTTTGGAGGCTTTTCTTTCTTTTCGTGGATCTGGATGTTTGTGTGTTAAGTCTTTTTTCCTTCTCCTGTTTAGACACCACTGAAAGGTCTACAGAAACATTTAAAGATCCCTTCTGTCAAAGAATGTAATCTCAGGCTCCTCTGGGTGCTTGCAGGCTCTGGTCATGCACCCTCTGTCTGGTAAGGCAGCTGAGCACTGGCTCCCACCCTCCCCACGCTCTTCGGTTGCACCCCGCTAGCCAAAGGCCGCTGCCTGCTGGAGTTTGCCTCTTTATTAGCATTTGCTGCACTGTCCAGCAGCCGTCTGGGATCCTCGTGGAAGGTCCTTGGCTGGTCCTTGACGCTGGTGAGTTGGCAATCTGTGAGTCACTCGCTCTTCCAGCGTTCTCGAATCGCTCCACGTGGTTTCTTTAGTCAAATTGCTCCTGACAGACGAAAATCTACTGTGCTATAAGGACAGCCGCACTTGTGCAGCTGCTTATTTACTGTCTGACTGGATGAGCCTCGCTGGGTTTTAACTTTGTCAACCTGAAGTGCCACAGAAGACTTAATTTTTGAAGGCTGTCCCCTTTAATAAGGTTTCAGTGTGGATATTGCGGTGGATCTGCTCTTGCTTTACAGTCTGAGGCCTTTATTCTTCCATCTGCTACCTTCCACTGGAAGTAGGATCTCTTCCTATGAGTGGTAAGAGCTGTGTGACTACCATGAGAGTCTGACTTGCTGCTCACGAGTGTCCACGAGTGACGAGGGTAATGGTTTGAAACTGGAAGAGGGGAGATTTAGATCGGAAATAAGAAGGAAGCTTTTCACTCTGAGGGTGCTGAGACCCTGGCACAGGTCACCCAGGCAAGCTGTGGCTGCTCCAGCACTGGATGTGTTCAAATCCAGGCTGGATGGGGCTCTGAGCAACCTGCTCCAGTGGGAGGTGTCCCTGCCCACGGCAGGGGGTCAGAACCAGATGAGCTTTAAGAGGTCCCTTCCAACCCAAACCATTCCAGGATTCCCTAGAAGATGATTCAGTCTTGGAGTTCAGTAAACCACGTCTTGTATCTTGAAGACTCTTTAAGTTAGTCCAACTTCACCCCTTCCCTTCTCTCTTAGGAGCAGTTCTGCTCCAAAGCCTAGAACCAGATTTAAAAGCAAATCTCTTTCAAATCCCATCAGCTTTATCTGAGATGCCTGGTGCAAGTGTGGGAGCAGGAATTGGGAGCTTAACAAAAATTAATTGAGTATTTGGCACCGGTGCTCACAAAGACAAAAAGTCCATCACAAATTCTTGAATAAACTCTTGCTTTAGGATCTTGGCGAGTTCAGGTACAGGCAGGAAGCCAGGGCAGGGGCTCTAAAGGCAGTTTTCCTTGCATCAGACTGTTGTGGTTAATTTGCTGCTAGCGTTATTCCCGTAGGAAAGGACTGGGATGCACATCTGAGGTGCCTTAATCTCCGGGTTTCATGGCCACCACGTATATATAGCTCAGGGTTTACGAGCCTCTGCGTTCGAACCCGTGGTATGCAGCAGTGCGATCCTGCTTGGCGTGAGGAATGCTGGAGCTGCAGCATGTGCTGCCCTCTCGCCTCTGCCTACCCAGGCATCGCCGGGTACCGTGCGTGTTTAAGACCGGGAGCTATTTAAAGGCAGCTGGTTATCGAGATTTGGAACCAAAGTGTGAAAGGTGAGAGACGACAGGAACCTGAAAGATCGAGGGGCTTTCTCTCCCAGGACATGGGAAACTGGCTTAGAGATTGGGGGATGAGGAAGCAGAAAGTGCTGCTTGTTTAGAGAAACCGAGGGAGCCTCTGAGGACGTCTGGTATGAGCGGCACGTGCTTTCTGTTACACACTTCACTGCACCCAAGTGCATTCCATTAGCGGGGCAAGAGTGATAGCCCTAAAGGTAGCGAGAGCTTTGCTCTTCTACCTCTCTTTGGCAGTACAGCAGCAGAAACGCAGATTGAGACAAGCCCTGCTCATACAGAAAGTGCTAAATTATCGGGACTAGGGACTGTAGTCCTGATACATTTGTGAGGTGGATGCAGGGGAATCACTTCCCTGCCTCTGTCCCTCATCCTCTTCGGTCGGCTTTCCAAGGTTAAGTTGTCTGCTTTTCTCCTGGCCCGAGGAGAGCTGGTTCTTCACTCCAGCCTCAAAGGAGCTGCTGCTGGAAACAAGCAATTGCTGCTTAAAACTCAGCAAGAGCCTTCCCAGTTTTAAAAAGCAGAAATGAAATGTTTCATGTTTGCCCTGCAATATGTATGTGCTTTCGGGACTCCTCCGAATAACTGTGGCTGGGGTGGATTTGCTGAACTCTCGGGTGAGAGAGACCAAAGGTAAGAGGCTGGGTGGTGAGCGGAGAGTGGCGTAATGTATTCACGGGAGGCAGGCAGTTCCACTGGTGTAGGGGGGGAAAGCCTGGGTAGAAATCTGGATGAAATTAGAGAAGTCAAAGTGTTAAGTAATAAAAGTGCGAGGAGCTTGGGAGCCAGAAGGGCTGTGGAACAAGAACAACTGGTGCAGGACGCGCACCTGGCTGTTACGGGGCTAGCAGCCACGGTGGGACGGTGCACGGCAGGCATTACCTGTTCTGATAGCGCAGGCAAGATAAAAACCAGGAGTGGGTGTGGACGGAGAGACTGCTGTTCCTCTGCTGGGCTGCTTCTCGGCCTCACCTCATCGGAACTGTGCTGGGGAGAAATAAAGTCGCCAGCGTGGAATCGTGGTCGTGATGTACAGATGGGGAGTTCTCCGAAATATTCTCCAAACTGGGGGCCGTAATGGAACACGAGTCGATAGTCCCTCGCCAGCCCGATAAGAATCGGGCGGTGACTCCGAGGGGGCTGCCGCAGGTGGCTCTGCAGGTGGGTGCCCACCAGGCACTGCGAGAGCTTTTCAGCCACAGTACGAACACCTGAAATGCAGCTTGGTGGAGGGATGTCCTAATCACCCCAGGTTACTTCAGCTCTAACGGCGTGCTTCTAAAAACCTATCAGGATGTATAATGAGGGAAAAGTTGCTCGTGATTTTTGTGGTGCGTCCTTAATAGCGAGGGCAGGTGGGGAACGGTAGTGGCTGGAGAGCGCTCCTGGCAAGGGGCGACCGTTAGGACATCTGCCTGGGTCGCTGTCCTGGGACCGCAGCAACGTTTCTCCAGTTTTGGTTAATTTGGAGGAACGCAAACCATCTGATAACCATCCCCAGCTAGCTCCCCCCCGAGTACTCCGTAAGCGTGGGCCTTCCTCTTCACTGTCCCTGTGTTGTATTTTGCAGGTCGGCAGTTTCTGAGGACTGACGGACCCTCTAAAGGGAACTCCTGCTTTTGAGGTACGGATGATTTTTCTAATGACACAACACTAAATCTCCTAATCAAAGCAAAGGTTTGATACAACCCTGCGCACACACCAAAGCTTCATCTGTTCTGGGAAACACAGCGACCATCTAGAGCTGGGAAATGTCGTCCTCTCCGGCAGCAGCGCAGTGGCAAAGCCTGGCAGGGAGGCACACGGCGCCGGCCTGTGAGGAGCCGAGCGGCGACTGGGCTCCGGGAGAGCCTGCCTGCCTTTAAAAGGCATTAGACAGAGAGGGCTGCTGCTGGCACTCCTGCACAGTAACTGCATCTGAACAGCTCTTACCTTTCCATTCTTTTCTGTTTAACGCTTTATTTACTGCTCTCTTGGCATCCTTCCGTTGGGGTATTCAGGAAAGTTTCGAGCATTCTCCTGCTCCTGTTCAGCAGGGCTGGTGCGCGACTCCAGGGAGCTCCTTTCTGGCCAGCTGGACCTTCTTTTGCCTTTTCTGCTGCGAAGGGCAAACAGCTTGTTTCACTTGGTCACTCAAATCTTTTTATCAGAGTAAGAGGACCACGAAAGATCCAAATGGACAATCTAGGCTAAGACAAAAACCCCAAATAAATCTGATCTGACTTGTTCAGAATTTGGAGTGGCAGATCATCCAATTTTCCCGTCCAGAGGGTGCACTGCCACTGGAGTCTGTCATCAGGTCTGCAGCCTGAGGATATTTGAGGTGCAGGTGCTGACAGAAGGTGTGAAGGAATTCCAATTCCTTCCTGATATTTGTATGGACTGAGGCACCCAGGTATCTTCTGCACTGCAGTTTGAGCAGCGTGACGGTGATGTTCTGAAATGCTGCCTATTTCTTCAAGTCCTGGGAGCACTGTCACCCTGTTTACTAATTAATACTCCCTTCTGCCTTAACCTTAAGGTAGTCTAGAATGAAACCAAGGAAACGCAGGGCAGAGGCTCGTGCAAGAATGACGGGCTGTTGATGCCAGTCTGGCAGCACCATCCAGTGATGCTTGGCTCTGAGAATTCGGAGGAGTCAGATGGACGCTGTTCAGTTACAGCTTGTTTTAACATCTCCAGCTGTGTCTACTGCGATTTACTGAAACTGTCTCGAAGTGACAGTAGCCTCGTGTGTCTCCTGGAACTCTGTTATGGGATTAAATCCTTCCTAAAATGCCTTTTTTTTTTTTAGTCTCCTTCGAGTCGGGTATGGAGACGGCATCATAAGTGCAAAGTCCTGTCGCTTGAGCAGGGCTGATGCTCTTGTGCATCCACTCGTCATGTGACCGGACCCAGGCTGGGTTCGAGGCAGCCATGCCACCAGTTGTTTATGCAGTGTCCTGTGGCTCCCTGCCAGACCATCTTAAGTCGTTCTCTAAAAGCCCTTTGACTAAAAGCCAAATAAGATGGCTTATCTCCCTCTGGGTGGGATGGAGGGAGGGGGTGCTTTTCACTGTGGCCTCGATAGAGCTGGAGAGGTCACGGGAGGTGGACCGTCACCTTCTCCTGCAGGGCGGGAGCGCTCTGCGCAGTGAGCAGGGAAGATGGAGCGGAAGAGCCCCTCCTGCGTGTTCTGGTTCAACATCTTTTTGGGTTTTTTTGTGTCCCTTTCCATTTCCCTCAGCTTTGCCTAGGGGTCTTAACATCTGCCAGCTTCCCTGCGTGTCTGGAATCGATCTCGGGCTTCAGTTTACCTGGTCGTGGTGCTAACTCCCAAGTTGTTGGGAGGGGGTTAATTTGCTTTGTTACACTTTTCCTCCTTTCTTTCCTCTGCTGTACAAACCCAAGAGTTACAGTGCGAGCTGCCTCCCGGAGTCCCAGGAATACATGTAGCTGTACCCCTCGACGTTTGTTGTCCGTGGTTTCAGGACATGGAGACCAAACAGGTGTTTCCCACAGACTGTATTCAGCAGCAGAAAATGCTTCCTGAAGTAGTTTATCTGGGAACATTGACTCCACGCTGCCTGCCTGCCTAGATGAATACAGGCAGCTTCCTCCCCAGCATCCTCAGGAGGAGGCCGGGAGAGCGGGCGGGACGGAGGAAGTGCCTGTGCCAGCCTGGCGCTGGCTGGCAGCCCTTGCTGGCCGACCCGGGGGAGGAGTATCTGGGGTTCTCTACGAAACGACAACCGGCTCCTCTCGGGTGGCCACTCACGAATGAGTAAATGGGCCCTTCCCGCTTACTCTGCGATGAGCTTTCAGCCAAGTGCGGCTGCTTAGACTCCAAACGCTATGACTTGTGGCATCTAGGACTTCCTTTGGTTATCGTATTGGTTGCGTGTGTCTAGGTGGGGAGAAAGGACTTTGAAAACAACCTGCTGGATTAATTGGTGGTTTTTGGTATAACTGCTCTAGCTGGGAAGAGAAGTGCACAAACCCCTGTCTTTAGGATCAGTTTGATTGATGAAAAGTGAACTAGATTGGGGCTGCTGCTGTCAGAACGGTGGTGGGAACAAGTAGCTGCCACTTGCTGTGACAGCCTGCTCCCCTCCCGCAGCCCAGCTCTGCCTGCAGAGAATTCTGCTCTCGCAGATAAGGAGGAACATCCTCTGCCTCCGTGCTTTAGCAAGCCAGCTGTGATGGCTTGTCCTCCGAGAGGATTTTGCAGTGTGCTGGAGGAGGGGCTGGTGCTTTATCACCCACCCTTGGGAAAGGGGTTGAGGAAGTACAAGCTGACCTTCTAGGCTGCGAACGCTGAGGACAGAACCTGAGATTTAACCCTTGAAGTAAGAGAGCCCTTGGGCAGAGGGCAGTGCTACAGTGGCACTTTACCACCTATGGCTTTACTTCCTTAAACTGATGTAGGCAGAACCCTTCGTTTTAATTAAAATGAAAAAAATAAAAATGAGGTTAAGTCCTTTTTTTTTTTTTTCCCCCCAAGACTCCACTGAACAATTATTTATTTGGGTCCCTTTTGGAAGGGAAATTGCCCGTGTCAAAGGGCACGATGCTGTAATCGTGGGTCCTGCAGCCAGGCAATAAGGAAGTGAATCGTTCTCTGAAGAAACTAATAGACTGTAGTTGATAGCGTGGCGGGGAGAGCTGAGATTTCTCTTATTGCTCGCTCTTTGGTGAAAGCCCAGCATCTGTTTTCTAAGCAATGCCCTGTTTTGCAGCCATGGGTGAAGGTATTTGTTATCGAGCGTGCGGAAATGTAAATACAATAGTGGTTGAGCTGCTGCAGTAGCTACTCCCTTCCTCCTCCGCTGGCTTCCTGCATACGTTCTGGAAGGATGAAACTGTTCTTCTGCATTGATTAATTTCAGAAATGAGTGTTCTTCCCTCCTGTTGCCACCCCATCAGATCTCAAAAACCAAAGGGTGTGAGCAGAGAGAAACGAGGATTCTCACAGCGTAAGGCCTCTTGCTGTGGCTCCTTTGGGTGTGTTCCTGTGCTCCAGCCTGACGTGAGCACTGGCTAGCAGCGCATCTCGCTCTGCTCTGCCCTCCCTAAACCCTTAACCAGACAAGCCACCCGCTCTCGTTGAACTAAGTCTGCATTTGTCTGCTCGTGACGTTTGGACGCCTTTCTTTGATGAAGAACTCAAAACTGGGAGCAGTGCCTTCGCTGCCTTGAGCGTATCTCTCCCAGATGTCAGCTGACAGTTATTTTGGAGAGGTGTTCTCCGCTTGGTTTGGTGGGTCACTAGCAAGCTGGTGGTTCTGATTGTTCTGGTTGGGTCACTAGCAGCTAATGTTGGTCACTTCCTTTGTCAGGCAGGAATTTTGTCATGAAAACCAGCTCAAGGTAAGGGAAAGGTTCACATGGTCACATTTGTTCTTTTGCCAGCTCAGGAGTCGTCGGGTTCAGCTGTTGGACGGGCGTAAGCGGCTGAACCGGCCTCAGACTGTGGCTGTTGCGTTTTGGGTTGGTGGTTGTTTGTTTGGGTTATTTTTTTTGTTTTTTTTCCCCCCCCAAATCTGTCATGACCTTCATGTGGCTGTGACAACTTTCTGGGCAGAGTTCTTTAGCTATCTTCAATTACCCAGGTCTCCCTTGCATAACCTGTCGCTTCTAATGCTATTAATGTGCCTATGCCGCGCTAATGCCGCTCCCGTCTCGGAACCGAGGGGTTCTGGGATGCTCTTATGGCAGCGGGCCAGCTGCATGACTGAACTTAGAGAGGATCCCGGGGATTTTTATTTAGCTAAGAATAACCGTCACGTGAGAGCAGGAGTGTTTCCCTGCTTTGAGAGCATTAAAATGGCGTGCTGGGAGGGAATAACCGCAGCGGCTTAAGGGCTAGGCTGGCATCCCTCTGCCTAAAAGGGATAAGCTCCGAGCCCAGAGGCAGCAGAAGGGTCTGGCGTGTAACCTTTAGCTTGGTTGAGTTTGTTGGCCTGGGATGACATCGTGCTTTCAGAATGTACTGGTTTTGTAAGTCAAGAGTCTGGTAAATACCAGTACGAAGGCGACGTGAACACATTTGCTTCACTTCTAGTCTAGAAGGGTTTCATATTTGGCCTCGTCCTGCAGCTTAAATACCCGTTAATGTGCCACTGAGCAAATTTCTGAGCACTTCTCTGTACCTGCATTTTTCTTTTGTCCCTCTTGGTAGCACGGGAGGTGCTGGAGCTGGCGTAGGTGGCTGGTAACCTTGCCTCAAGTGGGCCAGCGCGTGGCTTGCGTTCGGGCACGAGCTGTAAGGGGTGCTGAGATAACGCTGTCTCGTGAGTAATCCCCTCGCTGCGGGAGAAGGGCTCTGCTGGCCCGCGGCGCCTTCCCACCGGTCCCGGGGGACGTGCGTCTGCCTCGGATCTGTGCTCCCACTCGGGGAGCTCGGTGCTGACTCACCCCACCTTTCCCTGCTTCGCAGAGGATTCTGAGGCGAAATCATTGTTCTGCCTGCCTTTGTTTGAAGCTGTTCCATGACCAAATAGGAGTGCCTCTCTCTCCTGGATCGCAGGCGGGCAGGATTTATTTCACAGGCTTCTGGCAAATCCTTTCGTGAGCTGTTGCTGCAGCCAGAGCCTTCACCTCTGCCTGCGGAGGTGCCCGAGCGCGTTCAGCGCTTCTAAAGCTGTCTGCTGCTGCCTGCTTCTTAAAGGACTTCTTCTCACCTGTATCCCTGCTTAGTAGTAATTCCTAGTAACATGGAATATGTTTAATCTCCATGATGATACCTATTGTGGAGTTGCCTCAAGATAAATGAAATCCTTGCAAAAGGTGGTGCAGAGCCAGGGGCTTCCTAAGCACATTCTTCTCTTGAGATGCCCTTGGCACCTCACCAGCTGCCGCCCCAGCCCCTGTGCGAGGCCATCGTGGTGTGTTCTTGCTCCTGCCCCCAGACTGGCACAGCCAGGGGAGACGCCAGCTCATCATCATCATCTCCCTGCTGGCACCAAGGCTCCTAAAATCCTCCTGCACCAAAGGATGAGTCACCATGGCCGGTTCCTCTTGTCCCATTGCTTGT
>JAAGNO010024987.1:42022-53647 GCA_033439905.1 Ceryle rudis
CACCAAACAACTTGCTCCTCCTGCTCAGCTGGGACCTCCTGGGCTCCAGCTGGTGCCCCTTGCTGCCCCTTGTCCTGGCCCTGGCCACCCCTGACCAGAGCCTGGCCCCCTCACGAAGCTTCTCCCAAGGGAGGTGCTTCCACTCTGTGGCCCGGAAGCGGCGCGGGCTCGATCCCTCTCAGCTCTGCGGAGCTGGCCGTGAGCGGCTGCGTTTCCCCCGGTCTGTGCCAGGCTTTGTCAGTATTTTGGCCGAGCGGGTTTAAGTTTTCAAAGCCCTCGGGAGAGCAGAGCGGGGTGTCCTGGCTTTTCTTTTTGGCAGAAGACCATTGGCTCTGCTCTCTCGTACCCGGGAGGTCGCTCTCCAGCTGGACCTTCTCTCCAGACGCGGGGTCTGTTTTCCCGAGAGCCCAAACGCGCCCGGTTGCCAGAGGCGGCCCCGAGTGCGCGATCGACGGGGCGAAGCGCAGGCAAACTGCCCGTTCCCAGCGCTCCCCGACCAGGCTCGTGGGTGAACAGCTTCTGCAGCCTCCGCCAAGGGCTCCGAGGGTGCCCAGGAGCAGCCCCGGGATCAGCGGAGGGCAGCGGAGCTGGGGAAGGGTCTGGAGCACAAGTCTTGAGGAGGGGCTGCAGGGACTGGGGGGAAGAAGAAACGGCTTCAGGTTGTGACCAAGAGAGGTTGAGGTTGGAGCTGAGGAATGATTCGTTCCCATCAAGAGCTGTCCAGGGCTGTGCCAGGCTGCCCAGGGCAGGGGGGGAGTCCCCGTGGCCCCTGGAGGGGTTTCCAAGCCCCCCGTGGGGCTGTGGTGCTGAGGGCCAGGGGTCAGTGGTGCCCTGGCCGTGCTGGGGATGGGTGGACTCCAGGAGCTTAAAGATCTCTTCCAACCAGAATGATTCTCTGACTGTATGAAGCATTTCAACCCTGCGTGGTCTGAGCAAGGTGCAGTGATCGGGCTCAGAGGCAACTGAAAGCACTCTGTCATTTTTTTTGTTCAGTTTAAAGCAGAAGGTGCTCTCAAGCTCTCGATTGCAGGTTAAATACTGAATGAAGAAATGGGAGTGAGATTGGGGGTCGTGGTAGTGGGGGTTGCTGTTTATTTTCCACACCATCAAAAGATTTAGGTATTTTTGACGTGTTTGCCATGAGTGGAGGCTGGGGAGGCCTTGCAGAGCCTCAGTTACGGGGACATCATCGGCTGCCTTCACTGGACCAGTGTTATGACACCCGTTGGAGCAGGACTCAAGAAAACTCGTAGTTCTTGAGCTAAGCAATAGCTGCAGAGAACTGTAGAGTCATTTTGGTTGGAAGAGACCGTTCAGCTCGGCAGATCCAACCCTTGGCCTAGCACTAACCTGTCTTCTCGCTGTTAACAGGAAGGTTTTGTCGGAGCCGTGCAGCTCCACTCTGTAATTCCTCGGAGATCTCGTTGTGGGATCCCACTGCTCCACGAGACGCCCAGCACGCCTTTGGGCAACTGCAGAGTGTTGTATAAACTGTCGTGCGGCCCTGGTTCCTCCTTGCCTGAGCCGACCAGTACCCTCAGTGACTGGCAGCGGTTCTCCCAGTTACCAGGTGGGACAGTTCTACTGTGACAGTACATCAGAGCTGGCGAAGAGTGACAGCAGGAGGAGCTGGCGTGTTTAACTGCTGAGGAACAGGTCCAGGGATTCCTTTTCAGCTACTTGAAGAGGGTGTAGGTGTATGTTTTTCTGTGAGCTGTCTGGCAAGTGCACGTTGAGATTTGGTAAAACACCAGGATGAGCCTCTGAAGGAGCAGGGAGGACTCTTCCTCTTGCTTTACCCAGGGCTGGATTACGCCCTCAAGTGCTGTGTCTAAAGTGGGCTGGTAACGCAGCTTTGGTTTAAAGCCTCCGGAGCTCGGGGCAGGGGCAGCAGCAGCTCCAGGTGACGGGATGTGTCTCTCTCAGAGCGGTTTTATTTTAGTTATTTACAGGATTATTTTAAGCTGTTGCCTCGAGGGTTTCTTCGCAACCAGCACAACTGGCGACCCGAGGAGCTGAGCTGCTGCTGTGACTTGTGGCGTGTGTTGCGCCGAACGGATCTCCTCGGTGCCGTTCTTGCAATGACTCTGCTCTTCCACAACTGGAAAATGGGATCAGTTCTTAGAAATTAGGCAGCACTTATTTAGGAAGAGACTAGAAAAGGACTTGGCGCAGGGGTGGTATCTTCGGTTGAGGCAAACGGCCTCGCAGTATTCACCTGTCGCGGTGGCTGCCCACGGAAATGCTGTGCTGCTGGCAGCCCGCGCCAGTGTCAGTGCCAGCACGGTCCGGCTCCTTTTGTAAGGACCGGAGTTTGTATTCTTCATCATCCAGACCGCTAGTGAAGATGTTGGACGGTACTGGCCCTGGTGCCAGCTGCTGGGGCGCTCCACTGCTGCCTGGCCCCAGCTGGACGTTGTGCTGGTGCTCACCACCTCTGGGCTGGGCTCTTCGACCAGCCTTCCACCCGCCTCACCGTGCCCTTACCTGACCGGTGCTCTGTCGGCGTGAGGGTGCTGTGGGAGGTCAACAGCACCAACTGCTCCTGCCTCACACCCACCGAGCTCGTCGAAGTTCATCGGCTTGGCTAAGCGTTAGGGGCTTGAAGGGACGCCAGAGCCACGGAGCTCTAGTGCTGGCCCTGGGCAAAGCTTGGTGTGAAGCGATGGTAGGAACAGTTAAAGAAGCTTCTAGTTGTTTTGCCTTAAATCTCCCTCGTGGGACTAGGTTTTCTTTGACTGAAAAGCTCTTCTGCTCTTCTTCTGTGACTGAAAAGCTCTTCTGCTCTTCCTTTCGGGTTCAGAGTTGCACTAACTCAGTGCCACGTGGGTGCCTTGGCAAGAAGAAAAGCCGCAGCCTTACCTCCGTTTGATAACGTGACCGTGTCGTTCCTGCGATGCCGGTTTTAAGTTGTGGATTTGCATTAACTTCATCCGGTGCTAACACTGCCTTTGATTTCTTGCAGATACTTCAGCTTCTGGGCCAATGGTTGTAGAGAATGGAGACCATGGAATAGAAGGTCACCGCACAGGTACGTGCTTCATGTCTGAAGGCAACACGTCGACTTCTTCAGTAAAACCTCACTGTGACCAAATGCATCTTCTTTTTGAGTCTTTTATTTCTTCAAATGTGGTTGGTTTCTGAGATTTGGTTTTAGGGTTTTTTTTATTATTTTATTTTATTTTATTTTATTAAGGGGCTTTTAAAGAATTTGAAACAAACCAGAGCTTCATTCCTTTTTGGGTTTGCAATTGCCGGGTTGCGTAAAGCCTCGTTCTGAGGACGTGTGGCTTTATCCGTGGTCAGGGTTGGGAAGGCAGCTGATCTAGGGCACTGATATCTAAATGGCTTTGCAGTGACTCCATGGTATTCCTAGCTGGACTCTTCCCTAACCTGCGAGTACAATTCCTCCTGCTCCCCGTGAGGCGGCCGGTGATGTTTCTTCTCCGAGCGCACCATCCTTTGATGCAGCTTCTTCAGTCGCGGCTCCAGAGCCGCTACCGAAATCACGCTGCTTTGTTTATTGTCAGCTTCTCCTTCCACCCCAGGCTGCCCTTCAGTAAATAGCTCCGAACAGTTGCCTTAGCAGTGTCAGAGCTCAAGCGGAGGTGTTCTGAACCTCTTGTCAAACAGTCTTAGGACAGCTTGGACTGCAAGAAACTTGATGGGACTGAAGTGGACCCGTATTTCTAACTCGTGAGGACCCTGGGAAGCAGCAGATCTCCCCAGTCAGCCCAACACGCGCTGACCTTAGTCTTACTTTAGTGCTTGCACTTAATGGTAAACACCAGTTCCCTTTTACGAAACTTCCTTACGAGGAATCGGGTTTCCCACCAAATTCCAAGTGTTGGGGACGAGCAGAAGCCCCCTGCGGCCGTGTGCACGAGCCGGCGGCTCGTTTCCTTCTGCGGGGAGGAGGGTGCAGACTCTGACAGGCCACGCTGTAGAGAGGATGCTCCGAAGTCGATGGTCAGCCTGGCACGGGCAAGAGCTGTTGGTTTGGGTCGCCCTTTTCAGATGTCCAGCTCAGCTTTAGCAGGACAGGCCCTTGCTAAGCTGCTGGGGTGGGCGCAGCATTAACGTCCCGAGGAAACAGACGATAAATCTGGGAGCTCGTGGTGACCGTCTGGCAGTGGGGACAGGGATGAATGAACCCACACACGCTTTCTCTTCTTTCCCTATAATTCTCTTCTGAGCGAGAGCAAGTTTCACGTTGTTACCGAGGCAGGGAATGTCAAAATTGATCTCTCTGCTTCACTGTAGATTTGGTCAAAAGGAAGCTGTGCCTCTTTCGTAACGTAGCCTAAAACTGAACGTAAGAAAACTTCTAATCTTTCCTCAGGACACTTCCCCCCCTTATTTTTAATACGTATGACTAAAAGGAGATAATAAAATCAGATTTACGATACTCCGAGTATGCTGCACGCATTGGGGATTTTTTTATTGAACTCCTGAACTGTGTTTAAACAATTCCATGTTATTTACTTACTCCTGGCTTTGTGGAGGTTTAACTCTTCACACACTAAATGCTAGCAGCTTTGATCAAGGATGCTTTTATGTGTCTGAAGCTTGTTGATTTATTTATATGTTCCATCTTTGTGAGGCAGAGTTGTTTGGGTTTTTTTTTTCTCTTGTGGAAGGCTGTCTAAAAGTGACATCAAAGTGGCAGAAGCAGCATGGCAAAGGATGAAGAGTCACAGGCATCACATTAATTAGGTGTTCCAGGAGCACAGAAAGGTTTACACAACACAACCCCTTCCCAGGCTCTGCCCCTTCTGCACAGAACACTTGCAGTCCCCACGGTTATGCGTTGAGGGGAAGGGAGAAATGCTCATTTCCCATCAGATACCGGCGGGGTCGTAGAGTTGAAGAGCCGCTGCTGCTCCGCAGGAACAGAGGCAGGGTGTTCAGAGCAGGTGAGGGCCCTTGGCAGTGCCTGCTGCTGCCTTTACTGGGTGCTGCTGCCCAAAACCTCTTGTCCCTGGCCCTCAGCCACCTGCGGTTTTGGGCTGGCTTATCTTTTCAGCTGGATCCAGTCCCTTACCCGCCCCTTTTTAGAGCTGAAATGATTCTTCTGCCTGTGCGGTGTGGGCTGAGAGAGGACTAAGGGAGGGAGTGCTCAAGGACACCAGCTTTTTGCCACAGAAAGCAGTGTTGAGAGCTACGGGGAGAGCTTTCCAAGCAGAGCTGCGTTTGAGGTGGATTTTGAAGCAGACTTTGGGAAAGTCTTGGGGAAGTAGGTAGTTAGGGTAGTTGAAAATGGAAATGTCTGCTCATCCCTCCGGTGCAGGCCGCAGGAGGCATCGCTCCACCTTTTCTTCACCTGTTGAATCCACGCGGGTGGTATCTCGCTCGTGTTTCATCGCAGGCAGCGTTACCGACAGGCATCTGGCGTACGGCTCTGCAGAGGTTAGAACGGGTCAGGCCTGAGAGCTTCGCGCTGGCTCGGCAGCCTCTGCTGCCTCCTGACCGCGTCCCCCGCTCCCGAGCACCGTGAACGCAGAGACCCAAACCTGACCTAACTCGGGGGCAAAGCCCCGCCTTAGCCCTTGAGTTGGTTTCATTCCACCGGTGATTTATCCAAACCGGCCGTGCAGGGACACGCGGGGTCCGGCATTTCGGACGGTCAGGGGAAGACGTGGTGGTGGCTGTTTCCTCGAGGGTCCAAACCTGTGGCCGTGAGGCTGAGAACCGAACCCCCTGTGCCCGTTGGTGTTCCCCACAGGGGACAAAGCAGCAGCTTCCTCCGCAGGGTTCAGTTCTTGGCAGCCCCGAGCCCTCTGTGGCGACCGCTTATTTGGTTTGGGGGCTCGTGGGTTGGGGATGTTTTTTTTTTTTGCCTTTTATTTTTTTTTTTTTTTGAGAATTTGAGAGGTCGGTGCTGGGAGCTCTGGCTCCAGTGCTCAGCACATGGCCCGAAACTCTCACTCTTAAATCCGTTCTTCCTTATAAGGCTAAATAGAGGAGCGGCCGGTGCCGCGTTCCGAGGGAGGCTCTGCGCATCTGGAGCAGCTCAAGCGAGTTGGCGAAGGGTGCGGGGAGATGGCTGATGGCTGCTGCTGGTCAGGGAGCCAGCTGCTAGCTCACGGTGCCAAGGGTGCGGGGTGCTTAGGGAAGCTCTTAACAGCACGTTTAAAACAACGACCAGAAAGCGTGATTTTTCTTTCAAACAGTGCAACGTTTGCCACTCCTTATTGCAGGATATTTGCCTAGAGTTCAAAGAGTTCTGTATTGCCAAAAAAAAAAAGAAAAAAGACAAATTTCTGGAAAGAAATCCAGCAAGGCTGATCCAGCGGCTTCATCTGGATACCTCTGGTTCCAAGATGCTGTTGATGATCTTGCTGGAAGCTGAGAAGTGACCTGGGGAAGTATCGCTCCGTGGTGTTCATACTTCCCCTAGCTGGACTGTCCTCTCCACCCAACCTGCTTCTCGTTCTGCCTCCTGAGGCTGGGTCCCAGGAGTACTCGGGTCGCTGTTCTCAGTACAAATTGCGCTCTCCTCGTTTTGAAGCGGCATCCCGAGCTGCTGCAATTTGTCGCTAATCTGGATTTACCGCAGCTGCTGTCTCGCAGGCGGCACGGCGCCGTGCCCTGGCACCACCAGCGGGGTGCTTTCAGGCGCTTCTAAAAGCAAAATTCCGTGCGTCTCTAATCTGGCTTTTGGCAAATCTCCTGGCTGCACTAAATGAAATGTTGCTTGTTGTGCAGTGTGCTACCTGAATGTTCATGTTCACTAATAACTTGCGCTTTTTTGCCCCTTTCCCCATCCCCTTTCCCTCTCCTACTTCTCCTCTCTTCTATTTTCTCCTCCTAGAAGCCTAGACTGTCTCCTAACACTGGGGCTGCCACTGACACAAGACCAGTGTCCTTTTCTACCTGCCATTACACTTCTAAAATCTTCAGCATTTTAAGCAGAGCTCTTGCTTTACATCCTTGGACTTTACGTGTAGAAGAAACCAGAGGGTAGCGGTGCTGCGGCCGATCAGCCCTCCTCCTCCTCCCTCTCTGCTCTGCAGCGCTTGTTGAAACCTTCCTTTCTTTGTGTAAGCACAAACGTGCATGGTGGTTTTGAACTGCGCTATTTCAACGCTCCCACTGGTTTTTAAATCACAACTACAGCTCCATTTCCATTTCTTTATTTATTTATCGATTTAGTCCAACCACTTTTAAATTTAATTTATACCCCTGTTTCATGGACGTTTAATCCCAGAGGGTGTGAGGGGAAATCTGAAGTTGTGCTTTCCTAGCGGGATGGGTCCACCATGACTGCAGCTGCCTCCCCTCCTCCCCGTGCTCGCCACAGCCCCTTAGAGTGCCGCTGAGTTTTACCTGCCTTTGCCCTTGCTGCTTTGGAACCTTCTCGTACCAGGTTTTTATCTTTAAGAACGTTGGCTTCCCAACAGGCGTTTTCACATCGTGGCGCTTGCCCTACAGACTTGAGGGAGATCAGGAAACCCCGTGTTTACGGAGGTACGAGCAGGTTGTCTCTGGTTTGGCAGGGCTGGAGGGTGGGGTTCAAGCGGTTGCCGTCAGCGGGGAGGGCGAAGGACAACGGCCAACCCCATCTTCCTGCCTCGGCAGCTGCTTTCCTGCTGCTTCCCCCTGCAGAAAGCCTGGGCAGCCAGGAAGAAAATGGCCTTTCTTTACCAAAGCGAAGCTAGAGGTATGAAGTTAACGACAGCCTGGGGTGAAATTTTACCCGCTGTGAAAGATAATCTGCCCCTTCTAAAGCTGAGAGGAACAAAAGATCTAAAGCACTCAATCGGGACTGAAATAATTACGATGGCTTCCAGCGACACCACAAGGAATGGGCCTGTTTGAACCTTAGAACAGGGAGGTCAGCGAGTCGCGTGCGATTCCTGATGTCTCCATAAACCTGGAGAGCTCTCCAAGCCCAAAAGTGTTCGTCACCACCGTTCAACAGATGAAATGCAAAAGAAGGGAATAATTTAGAGAGACTAGCTACTAATTTTACACGAGGCAAGCTCGGCCCGGGTTTTTGTAGCCGAGTGAGTGTTTTGTTTGAGGGTAGTTGTGTTTTGTAGCCAAAGGGGCTGTGCTTCGGCACCCGATAAAATACAGGATTTATTGGAACCCCCAGCCAGCCTGAGGTGGGACGTGCTTCTCCACATTGCCAAAAGCCAGCGTGCTTTCACTTCCTAGAAGCGCTCTTTTCTTGTGAAGAGAGCAGCTTGCGCCTGAGCGTTCCCAGTACCCTGCGCTACCGGGGATCTACGGGCAGAGTGCTGCACCTTGAATGACGCTGCAAATGCCCCCGGAAGGCTTCCTCTGAACGTCTCCCTCAAACAGTGACCCATCCAGTCTTCAGTGATGTGTTGGGCTTTTTCTAACCCGAGACCTCCCCTGCTCCCCAGCCAGGGCGAGGGTGCCCAGAGCTGCTGCGGTGCTTTGTGTGCGATCGGCCTGTTTGATGACGAGCACCAGGACTCGAGGCTTTTGTTCGCTAACTTGGTGGCAGTTTATCGCTTTCCCCACCATTCAAAGCCTCGTTAGTAGCCCACATCCTGGTGGTGGCAATTCCAGAACACGTAACACCGTTGGCTTCTCCTCTGAGGTGGAGAGCTGTAATTGCTGAGCAAAACCGGTGCCTAGGGGCGCTCGCTGCCAGAGCCCGGCCCTTCCCTTGCCCACCTGAAAGAGCCACCACGGAATGGCCCCAGGCCAGCAGATTTGGGACCAGATGCTGGCAAAAAGGAGCGTTTCCCTGTAGACTAGAGCAGTAATGGCACTGGGATGCAGGGGCCGCTGGCGAGTATGGCGGTGACAGTTTGCCCTCTGTCCTTCGGGTCTTACTGGGAATAACTCCATGTGATAGCATGGAGCCGGCAGCCTTTGACCAGCCTCCGAAGGCTCACCGGTGCCCTGCTGGGGTGGTGAAGGGCCCTGCTCCCGTGCCTCTGGGGGCCACCCGGGGCCGTTTCTCCAGCTGTACTTCCCACGTCGGCTCTGCCGCTCGGTGAGCTGGGAGCAGCGGCCTGCGAGGCGAGGAGAGCTGCTTGGGCCTCCTCCTTCTCCTGAAGTGCTTTCCTCTTGGGGGATTTTTGGTGTCTGTTGCCATAAAAGGAGATCATTGTGTTCTCGGCTTTATTTTTAAAGACTTCCTTGTAGCTAATGGTTTGGTTTTTTCATATGGTAGATTTTGGAGCAGGGCAGCGGCACGGCTGGTCTTGGAGGCATTTTAACTCGGTTCCACAGGTCATTCTTTCTCACCTTTTTGCCTTAAGTGGGCTTAACTCTTTGTGCCCTAGAAACAGTAAATCATAAATGACAGCGAGAAATTTTCAGGTTGAGTACCAGAAGGTGTCAGGCAAACTGAGTATGGGATATGACAAAGTGAATATGGCCAGAGATGCTTTGTGCCATACTGCTTTAAAGCGTGGGCCGGGGGGCAGTCCCTGGCACTCGTGGCGGGGCAGCCGGCTTGGCCGCGGAGCCATCTGCCTGGCGCGGGACCCCCCGTCAGCGACACGGGGCCGAGCACCTCTCAGCTCAGCAGGGCCGGCCCCCAGCAGCCCGAAGCCAGCGCAGTCCCCGGCGCAGCCGGGGCCACCCCCGGGCTTCAGCCACTGTCTCAGCTGCTGACACAAATCCATTCATTCCATTCCACCACCGCTTTTCGTTTCCCCTCCATATTTTCTTCCCCGTTTATTTGAAATGTCCTTAAGGTTGTGAACTCCAATGCGACCGGGGTGGAGGAAGGCAGCGGGTGGTTTCTGCCTGCTCGTGCTGGTTCTGCCTTCCAGGACTCTTGGGAAAGCTCCCCAGTGTCACACGTTTCCCTTTTGCTGGGGCAGAAGCGCAACGTGCCTGTCCTGGGGGGCTGAACGGCTTGGGCAAGGGGGAGGGAGGGGAGCTTGGAGGGTCAGCGCAGAGCGTTGTATCTTTTGTCGCTCCCAGAGCACGTCCTCGTGTCTTGCACAAACTCGGCGTGGTAGAAGAATACCGCGGGCAGAGCGCGTGTCGTTTGCCAGGCGTTATTTTTGCGGAGAGCCAGGTAGCTGCCACGCGTGTTCCTCTGTAAGGGCCGTGTCACACACGAGCACCCTTCTCCAGTCCGTGGGGACGGTACCAAACCTTCGCAGAACCTCCTGTAACTCTCCTGTGCTTACAAGCGTGTCTGTTACCACCTCTGATCTTTCTAACGGTTCCAATGCTTTGTATGATGTGAAGCTGTATATCGCTGTGGAATAAATCACCCTAATAAACATCTCAAAGTAACCTCTCCCGAGTTGTACTGTGGTGAGAATGAATCTGCTTGGATTGTGCTGCTCGGTCACAGTCAACCTCTGCGGGTAGCTGCGTCTGCTGGCTGAAGCACCCGGGTGTCACTGCTGAAAATGGCTTAAACTGGAGTCATTTGCTCTTTGAAAACATGTCCATCCCAAGGTTGCTTTGGGTAATAGAGTCGACAGGTGAAAAAGGAAATTCTTTCCCTGAGGCACCTGATTTGTTGTTGTTGGGGGGGGCAGAAACAGAAGGAAAGTCTCTTCCCACCGTGCCCAAGGAATAAAAAGGTGGCTGAGATGGATGCTCCTTTCCCTGGTGGTACTTCAGCTGGGCACGCAGCAGCTGGCTAGGAAACGGTGTCTGGTGTTCTGCAGCATCTACAGCTTGGGGTGCCTCGTTCCGCGAGGAGACGCAGAAAAAGGACGTGCCCGTGGGGATGGGGACCTACGCTTAACGGTATTTTGCAGTATAGGATGTTTACGGTGAAGCATTTGACTGCCCCCCAGCTGAGGCCCAGCCTCTGCTCTTTGTTGTCTGAGCCTCTTTTGCTGTTTTAACACAATTGCAATGGAACCAAACCAAAAAAACCCAGGGAAACCCCCAGCCCCCTAAGGAAGGACTTGGTTAGCTTTAGCATTTGGTAAACAGGACGCTTGAAGGTGTGGTCTTCGAATTAAACCTGGTTTTTGTTCTTTTACCTGCCTGCTTATTCCCCGTCGGGTGCAGGCCTTTTATTTCTAAAGGCTTTTTCACTCCCTGGGCTGAAGGGAGAGCCGCTGAGGCCTTTCGCAATGGGTCTGCATCCAACCCAGCCCTGTTTGCGAGGGGAGAGTTTGTGTTTTCTGTTGCTCCAGTCTAAAAAAAGCAGCAAACTGAATAATTCAGAAGCCTCGTTCGGCTCTTCAGAGGAGCATGACTAAGAGGGTTTGTGTGTGTGCCTGTTTGATCTTTCGGGAGCGTTTATTTTTAGGCCTGAGATGGGTGTGGGAGGGAGAAGTGGGCGTCTCGACGAAGTGGGGGGCAGAGGCTGGGGGTGTTGTGTCTCTGTGCTCTGTGCCTCCCGGGGAGGGTCTGGGTGGGAGATGGAGGCACTGCTGGGCATGTTCAGCTTCCCCCTGGCTGCTGGAGGATGAGTGTGGAGCGTGAAGGTTCGTGCTCTGTGGGTGCCCCTTCTGTGGTCTCTGGAGGAGCAGGGGCTTTGTCAACCGAAGAAACCCTGCGGCTTTCTACAGCTGGCCAAGGAGTTGGGTAGCAGCCAGCGTAACCTCAGCTCACGGGCTGCTCACCAGCAGTTGGAAGGCAAGGATCCCTGGGCTGGAACCCCTCTGCTGGGAGCCAGGCTGGGAGAGCTGGGGGGTTCAGCCTGCAGAGGAGAAG